>VZTU01000854.1:0-91438 GCA_013400835.1 Zapornia atra
GTCCAGAGAAGAGCTAGAAAGATAATTAAGGGCCTGCAGTATGAGGAAAGGAGAAAAGAAGACTAAGGGGGGACCTTATTAATGTCTATAAATATCTTAAGTATGAGATGCAGGGGGAAATGGCTGGCCCCTTTTCAGTGGTCTGTGGAGACGGGACAAGGGACAATGGCTGCAAATTGGAGCACAGGAAGTTCTGCACCAACATGTGGAAGAACTTTTTCACAGTGAGGGTGACAGAGCACTGGAATAGGCTGCCCAGGGAGGTGGTGGAGTCTCCATCTCTGGAGATATTCAAGACCCGTCTGGACGCCTATCTGTGCAATATGAGCTAGAGAGCCTGCTTTGGCAGGGGTGTTGGACCCAATGATCTCTTGAGGTCCCTTCCAACCCCTATGATTCTATGATGATTCTATTCAGAAAATCCAAGTTTTACTTCATACCAACTACTTTGTGCAAACAAAGTCTCCTTGTGCCTCTGCCGAATTTGTGAATTGAAAAATACTTAGTAACAACCTTGGTACAGTCCTTCAAAACATACTGACTAATTAAAAAAGGGAAAAAGTTCATAATGTCTTGTTCATGAAAAACATTCCTCCATGAGGAGAAATTAAATGACAGAGCATAGGGCCTGTAGGAAGATGGCTAATGAGTTAGGCGGTTGTAAAATAGAGAAGTGGTACTGGAGAGACATGGAGAACAAGATCGTAGAACAGGCAAGAGTAAAGACAAAATGAGGAAAACAAAAGAGATAGAAAAAACTGTGAAGTGGAAATGGAGAAAAGATGCAGAAGAGGAGACTGGACAAGGAAAACAAAGGAAGGAGTAGGGAAAGGACAAAATACATCTTCCTAGCATCATCTTCCTAGGTTTATTTTATTTACACTGTTCATATTTGTCCCAATCTGACTTCCTAGGCTGCTTTCAAGAAGTGATTGATTGTATAGTCTTGTATTCCACCAGTTTTTCTTTTCACTGTCCCAGTAGCAAAGTGTTTAGTGCACTGTCCCAGTGTACTAAAGGCTAGCCTTGTACTCTGAAACGTACCATGACATCAGGACTGGGTGATGCTGTAGAGAGACATGCTCACCCCTGTGGCCTGCTTGAGGCATGTTAGCTTGTAAAATTTGCATATAAACAGAATTTGTGGGAATTTCATGTTCTATAATAATAGTATGGTTTTCAAGAAAAATAAAACCTTCGGTGCAGTGTAAATTATTTTGGTCTATCGCATGAAAATAAATAAATAAATAAAACTTTCTCTTCACACTTTCATCAGTTCAAGCTTCAGTTAGGTTATACATGATTTACCGTGTAGAATTTGCTCTCTCTTAAATACGTAGTGATGTCTCACTCTCAACCTCCCACTGCTTCTGTCACATAGCCTTTGTGAGGTTAACAAGTCCAGTCTTTCTTCAAAAATTAATACTGCTAGCTCTGTAAAGTCTTCTGGATGATTTTTATCAACAACTTTCTTGGAGGGTTATATTAATTCCCAGCATCATGGCTTCATCTTCCCCGCCTTAAAAGATCTCTTTTGGGCAATACCATATTTCAGTTTTAAATCTGAATCAATTGGATACTCTTTGATCTCTGTATTGCATGGTTGCCTTTACATTGTCACTGTTCCCTGTACCTTGTCTTTTTTCTATCGTTAGAATAGGTTTTTTCAAATCTCTACTCTTGAAAATAGAGATTTTTTTTAAGTACTATCGCTGTTTCCCCTGTCCTATTTTTGCCTCTAATTTCTAGTTCTTTTTTCTGAATCCCAATTCCTTCCTTCCTTCCTTCCTTCCTTTCTTCCTTCCCTGCACCTATGTGAAAGAGAGCAATCACACATGGATCTCTCAGGCAAGTGAAAAAATAGGCCAGTTTGCAATGTGTGATCTTTCCTTGTACAGGATGACACTGGAAAAACTCCTCTGTGTTTTCTTGCACATGGCTGACATCCTTGTTCAAGTAATGTTGCTCACAACCATGCACATGGGGAGAAAAACTCAAAATCTATGCATAACAAAGGGAAAACTAAATTACTGCGTTTTCACCAAGCAAAATGCTTCTAAAGAATACTTGATGCAAATAGCATACAGGTCTGTCTTAAGCAATTGGGTTTTTTTCATTATGTTTTTCTGCTAGCAGACCATGACAACAGATAAGCTGTAAAATTTATGTTAAAAAAAACAAAAAATGGAAAAAGATATTGTACCCAAAATTTCATGAGGCCCTTGCTGATTTAGATGGCTGGATGAAAGAGCTTTTATATATCTTTCCAAGATACATGTTTCCTCTGAAGTTCAGATGTGAGAAAGTGTGCATATTGCCACACATAAAAATGTGACTGATAGTCTTGCATACAATACCTTGGCAGCCAGTGGGATGTTAACAGGTAACTCACACATTGCCCTTTACAAATGCTGCAGGAAATTCCACCTTTTTTATTTCCCTGGTTCACCTATAAATTTAATTTTTTATCTGAGTACTCTAGTCATATTATACTTCTCTATTTGCAAATGTTTCAAATTGAAAGGAAAAAACCCCGCATGATCAGAGATTTGCATTTTCTAAGGGCAACTTTTCTGTTCCAGACCCATAATTGTTCATCATTCCTAATTACAGACTGTAAATTATATGAATAACTGCCAGTTTTATTCACTAAATCACATGTTCTGTTCAACTGAAATGCATGTTTTTGGGACTGTAACCCCAAATCTATAAATGAAAATTTTGCAAGCTTAATAACTTGGTTGTCTTTTAGAGCTTTGATTCAACTCACAAAATATTCACATAGTCTGCGCTGAAGCTTTCAGTTGAGTGAGACATCATCGACCAACTCTGTAGAAGATTTGGAAGATATATTACTTAAAAGAAGATCTGTGCCTTAAATTCCTATGTTTTGAATGTATGCAGGAACCAGAGAAGTTCTTTTCTAAAGTATTATCTAACATTGCAGCAGTTTGAGGTTTCTGATGGCTCTTCAGATCAACAAGATACAGGTTTTTAAAAAATTCATTTCAGAGCAACAAGATTACCCTGGAAATTTGCTTTAGGTTTAGAGCTGTAGCTTTCCCTTTGATCTGAGACTTGGTGTATAAGGGAACACAGATACTGCCTGAATATTTTTGAAGTAAAATACTTAGTGAATTAGGAAACAAACCAAATTGCGACACCAACATTAACAGGGTAATATATATTTAAACAAACTGTGAGCTAAATTTGACAGAGAGATACAATATTTTTCAAGTTGTTGGGTTGGGGTTTTTTTGTTAAATTGGGCTGGTTTAGAAAAATGAAACATCGCACCATTTCCATCAAGGAATAGTAAGGGAAAAGGAAAGTAGCTGTAATTATTGTGCCTCTTTGTAGTATATTTTTAAAGGTACTTTGGGCAAATGCAAGCTCTCTTTGAGCTGGCCTGAAGTTTTGCAATTGCCAAGATTAATCTAATAATTACTACCAGGACAGTTTATCTCAATGTATTAGCTTGAGTTTGGAGTTACATTATAGTGGGTGCTGGGCTTTTTTGGGCTCACAAAAAATCCAGATGAGGTAGTAACTCCCTCGGTGGACATTGACATCAGATATTGGACCCTGGCAGTATGCATATAAACCAAGAAATTCTTAAAATCTCTCAAATCTTAACACATATTGCAGGAAAACAGAATCTGCTTTCTTTGCTGACATGATTGAGTGCTGTGTTTGTATGATTGCAATGCTAAAATAAATATCATATGGTAAGCATATAAAATTACAAGAGGTCATGATCCTAAATGCAACACCACCCAACCACTCCTTTTTCAAGGGCATTAGATGTCCCTGCAGGTAGCAGTGAGAGAGGAGCTGTGCAGGGTGAAATTAAGCGAGCCTCTGCTTAAACCCTGAGTCTGTGCTACTCCAGCACTGGCTCAGTGGGCACAGGAGAAGTACCTATTTGTGTAGGAGATGTTGGACACCACCCTGCAGAAAGGAGCTGGCTGCTGAGCTGGGATGCAACAAAAAAAGCCTTCACTGGCTCTGCTGATCGAGTAGTGCTGCTTGAATAATTGGTTTTAATGAGCGACAGTGAAATGTGATGTGACCCTTTTTATGTATGTGCAGATACGACTCTCATGTAGAGACAGAACTAAGACTATGGAGAGAATTAGGCTTTTTGAAAATCCTCACTTCTTAAAAACTTACTGCATTGGTTACACTATATTGATGTTTATTATGTCTCTCTAACTTATTCATATAATTTATTGGATGTATCCTTTGACATATTATAAAGCCCAGCTTTTAGGAAATCAGGATCAGTTGTGGTTTAGGTCAAAGTTTTGACCAGGCCATAAGGAAAAGCATCACAATTCCCTGAATGACAGATAATTCTTGTCTGGAAGTTGCCACCAAAATTGGACATGTCTTACATTGTTCTATGAGATTAATAGAAGGAATGATTTAACATAATAAATATTATAAAGGTATTGCTCTAATCGTACTAGTAATTGGTGCTTAGTTATTTTTAAATAAATGCAGTATCATAAAGATAAAATAATGAAGAAGAAAATTATTTATGATTGTTTCCATTCATGTGATCTCATTTACTTTCTTTAATGATGGGCACTAGAGAATGATACGGTGAGTCTCACAATTAAACCAGGTAAAAAATTGTGCTCGAATTTTATTTGATTTTAGCTTAGATTATTTCTGTTTTGAAACCTTGAGAACAGAATATGATATGTAGCATCCTGCCATTATTAGCTATGGCTTGTCTCTCAGATAGCCGAAATTCCACATTTGTGTGTCTTTAATGCTGAAATGTCAGCTTAGATGCATTTTTCTTCTGCCTCATGTCCCTTGAATTATAAAAATATTGCTATTAATGTATTGGCCTCACTATAAGTGCCACCCCTTTCAGCTGACCAAAATGAGTCACTGACTTTTCATTTATATACTGGACATTGTATAGCTCTAGAGATCAGTTTATTTGACAAATTAGCTGACATTCAAGTAAAAATAAATCTTTCCAGAAATACCTTCCATGCTCTTGTCCATGTTGACAAATAATATGACAGAGATGATGGATAATGTGGGTTCCCATTAGATTTTGATAATGTAGTTGTATCATCTCTTTGGACTTTGTTGGGTAACTTTATCCTGTATTCAAATCAGGTTTGACTGTCTCCTCAGTATCTACAGATGCTGGGCTTCAGGCCCTGGAGTCCGAGAGTGAAGAATTGTTGGCAATTTAAGTTAAACCTTAAACTTTACCACAAAGTTGTATCTGGCTTCACCTAAACATCAGAAGATAAAACCTGAGCTCCTATGGGTGAAGTAGACATTTAGTGTACAAAAATTTGAGTAGGGCAGAAGTGCTCGCAGTGAAAGAAATGCTGCAATGTGGCTACAGCTGCTTCTCAGTTTCCAGGCTTTTGTCTGGGGTGAAGAGAGGTTCACTGGCCATCCTAGTGTGGATTATGGTTCTTTTTTGATAGTGAATTTCACCCAGTGATTTTAAACAGTGTCAGGATGTGAGCACTGAATAAAATATGTGAGAAATATTCTGTCAGATGGCGATATACCCTCTCTAGCACTGTGGTACAGGAATCATCAGAGGACAGATGTATCTATAGCAGTGGTAGACAAACAGATGCCAGAGGTTTCTGTTACAATGATATACTTGAGGCATGGACAGGGACCCCTTAAGTATGCTTGGCCTTGATCCATCTTTTTTACCTGGATAGGAGGAGAAATGGTCATCAGTTAAAATTATTTATCTTAAGGAAAGAGGAATACAAAATTAAATCTGGTAAACCACAGGCCAAAAGAAATAGTTAAAGTACTAGAACAAACAATAAGGTGGACAGTCTGCAAGTTTTTAGACGAGATTAATGTGGAAAGGTGGCATGGTTTCCTAAAAATAGATCATGTCAAGCTAACTTGGTTTCTGCCTTTGATGAGATAATAAGCTTCATAGAAAAGTAGAATAAAGGGGACATATCTCTCGACTTCAGCAAAGCATTTGACATTACTGCACATCAGAAAAAAAGTGGTGTGGTTAATGCTTTTGAAATTGTTAGACAGATGGCTGACTAACCACAATTGAAGAGTGATTATTAATGCAGCTCAGGCAAACTGCAAAGTGCAGTCACATCATAGAGGGATTGGTGCTTTATCTAGCATTAAACAGATACAGATATTCACCATATCACCACAAAAATGGCTTTAGAATGAGCTAGTATTGGCCAGAGATTTTATGTCATACTGTATGTCCTGGGTAGTTTGTACGGCAACATGCTGCTCAACATAGCTGAACATAGCAGAGGCAGTGGAAGGCAGGTTAGCGAGAAAGAACCAATTAATTACTAGCATAATTGCTAACTAATCTTCCTAAGTTGCAGAAGGCTACAGTACAAATTACTATAGGTTCCCTTGGCAGCAGTCCTAAATTAGTCTTATGGTTTGCCTATCATCTTGCTTTAGTCTGCTCTTCTGCCTTACCCGTTATCTCAGGCCCAGCACAAGTTCCCATGAGTTCCTCTCCTTTCCTTGCTGCATCACCATATTATGTACATTCCTTCCTAATCTCTCACTACATTTCTTCTCTCCTGACTTTGTTTGCAATTAGTTCCCCCAAAATTTTTCTGTCCTGTGAATTCATGCCATTGGTGGTATGATAGCTTTCCTGCTGCTCCAGTGTGCCTTTATGCTTGTGCCTTTCTAGCTGCCTTTCACCTCATCTCTGGCACTCCAGAATCTCCTTCAGGAGGTCCAGTCCCCACAAAGCTGCAGGAAACCTTGGAAATCATCTCCATCATGTTTTGGGTTAGAGGAGCAGACATTCCTTTTCCTCATGCAGTATCTCTCATCAGAGGCTGGTCCATAGCTCTGGCCAAATAAAAATTTAAAAAAAAAAAAGAATTAAAAAAAGGTGTATTACGTTAGATATATTACATCATATTTCTAAGGGATTCAAGGAATACAGGCCTGGTCTCTGCATGACTCAGGCATGGGTCAGCACCTAACACCTTCCAATAATGTCTCCTTTACCTGTCCATTTAATCACTTGAGATTATGATCCTTACTCCTCAGAAAGCTTTAGGAACAGGACAACTCTTCCTCTGGTGCCTCATCTATTTTTTACCTTTAGTCATTCTGCCATATTTTTCTCATAATTACAACTTCTCCACCATCCATCATAAAATGTCTCAGTCATTTAAATGGTAGGAAGTTTTGATACTTTTCCCTAGGCAAACACATAACAAGGTGAAACATCAAAGGTTCTTGGCATAAGCCTCTCTTTATTGTTCATTTTTATGCAATGTATTATAGTTAAATATTTTTTCTCAATAATGCAGCACAGCAATATTGGTTTACTTTTTGTATTCTCTTTCCCTTCTTGTTATTGCCTGCATCTCAGCTGTAAATTCATTAAATTGTCTGTATATACAGTGATAAAATTTTGTACTTATTCTCCCTAAGGACTCTCTTTCATACCATTGCCCTCCTGAAGATCCAATTTTTGTGCTTATACTGCAGTGTTTGATTTTGATTGAAATGATTGATTCACACGTACTCCAAGATAGATAGCTAAAAGCTTGAGTTGGAGTGTGTCATTGAAGAAGTCAGCTTTAATTAAACCCTCTGTACATTTACACTTATGCAGATTTCAGAGATGTGTGTGGGGATGATGGGGTGCTCAGCAGATACACTAAATAGCTATTCTGCAGACATGATGGGGACAAATTGTTTCTGCGTGTCTGTGAACTGAACCCATCAGAGATGAATTAAAAAATGTAATCTATATATTGAAACCAATTTAAAAACCAATAATAATTTAAACCAATTGTAAACAATCCTGTAGGCTACCACAATAGCTCTGTGGTACAGATGCAAGTTTCTTGTATTCTGGTAACAGTATTCCTGGTATCCCTGAAAGTTGAAGAAATATTCTACTTGGATCAGATTTTATTACTAAAAAATAAAAGCTTGTCCATAGTCTAACATTGGCTTAACATCCACAACATGAAGAAATTTATATAAGGAATTATTTAATGATTTTTATTTAAAGATAATTTGTAAGTATTTCCACTTCCCTGTGCAAGTTTTCAATGAATTTTCATTGATTAACACTTTTTCGTTGTGTTTTATCAAGAAACTGCTCACTGTTTAATTTTGATCCTTCTGCCTGCAATAGCCTTGAAATTTAGCTCTCTGAAAAGGATTTATGAAATTACATAAATATATAGAACATATTCTGTGAACTAACTAGTTTAAACTAGTTTATGCTAAATTTCAGAATTGTAGAAGGGCTAAAGCTTCAGCCAGTATTATCTTGATTATGCTTATACCCCTTTTTCCAGAACTTAGAGGCTTGTATTATTTTGCCTGAAGCATGTGTCTTTCTGGTCTATCTTAAATAAGAAACATTTACTGTATCATGCTGTATAGCAGTTTCTTTACACAAGCATTTGATATAGCAGTTCATAATACAGCTCTGATATTTTGTCGTCCTTTGTTGATGAAGTCTTCCCCAAATAAGGAAACCTTTTTAAGGGTAAATGTTTAATATTCCACCAACTGTGCTGGCATCATTCAAGAAAGGCTTTTGTTGCCTGAACCAATTCAGCGCTCTAGATGAAGTGCTAAAGCAAACAATTGCTTCCTAGGATATTGGATGATTACCATTTTGAGAATTTGTCACTTGTCAAAGTAGTTTGATTGACAGACCAAACATTTGAACAGCACTTAAACTCCCTATGTCCGAAGTTGCATAATGCTCACATCTCCAGCTGTCATATACCAAAGTAGCAATTTATGTTTTACTTTGTGCTTAGGATCATATTATTGATTTATGTTCAATTTCTCACTGACTGTCTAGTAGCAAATAAAATACAGGAATTCTAATGCACTAAAACCTGAATTTTAAACATTTCTTGAAAGTTTAATTCACCTTAACTCAAATGCATTTATCAGAAGCCTGGGAATGCTCAGGCCTTGTAGATAAATTGAACTGTCATTCATGTGGTAGTTGCAGTTGAGCTTCACATTTTTTGCCCACAAGCAAATAGCATTGCCATGAACAACATTATTTTCTGAAAAAAAAATAAATCATTATTTCAGTTTAATCAAGACAAATAAAATGATTAATAATTATATAATACAATTCATATTATTGTTTACTAAGTTGATATATAATTTCAAAGATGCAAGATAAAAATAACAAAATCCATTGTAACAGGATAAATAAGGACACGGAAACTTAGATAAATGAGGTTATTACTTAGATTAATAAAATCAATTTGATAACATGTGCCTGCTAAACTCTGGTGAGAAAGGCTTAACAGTGAACGTTCCTTGCAAAATAGGTCATAGATGACCATTTCCATCATGAAAGTTCAGAAAATTTTAATTTTAATTGTTATAATTGATTTTTATGCAACAAATAAGTAAAACATCCTAAGACTAATACAATAAGAACATAATATGTGCTTATTCTTTGAGAAAGCAGAGATGGTCAAATATCTGATCTTTTTCAGAAACCCATTTGAACCGGTTACGATATAGTCAACCCACATCCCTGTGAGCCAGTTCTCTTTCATTGTTCAAAATGAGAAGTATATGAGCAGCAGAACTTCTAGGTACCATATCTAGGGGACCTTAGGGAAAAGCAGGAGTTAGCTGCTACTGAAGTTCCCCCTTACTGATACTGCCCTGCTGTGAGCGGCACAGACTGAAACAGGAACAGGTCGCCCACCTGCAACTTCAAAAATGGATTGCAGCCTTAGCCTCTCAGATCACACACAAAAATTGATGACAGGGAGAGGGAAATCTGAGGATGCTGGGAAGGAAACCTGGTTAAGCTTCCCTCACTGTTCCATGCTAGGTCCTAGCCAGAGAAAATGTTGAGGTAGTGGGGCAGGCCGTAGAACGGCTCACTCAAGAGAGACTTGGGCTTTTTGGCCACAGATCTCAGCCTGTGGGACAAGAACCAGCAGTTGAAACACCTTCATCCCGTGCCTTCTCCCTACCCCAATATATCTTCTACTCCTTCTGAGCTTTCACTCCTTCTCTTTTTTTCTCCCTCTGCTATTGTAGGCAGGGCAGAGTAAGGATTGTGGGAACACTTAGAAAGCATGATTTTATTTCTGTTATATTACATTTCCCTATTCTGGCCTAAAAAATACAGAGAGATTTCAGGAATTATGGGTGCTTGGAAAATAAGGCTATGGAGATTTATAAAAGATAGAGACTGGCTGGGATTATAAGGTGAAAAAGACAAGATGCAATTGGATCCCTATCTCCAAAGACTTCTAAATTACTCCTTGTAGCCATTGGTAGCTATGGTTCTAGCCTGTTCTGTCTCAGTCTAAGACCAATAGGGGAAATGTTCCGGGAGCATTTAGATATGTTTCCTTTTCAGAACTGAATACATTAATTTTATATTTTGGTCTGATTTGGTTCAGTGTTTCTTAATGCCCAAGTACACTGCCTGACCTGTGCTGAGGAGAGAAATTAATCTCTTCCTGTGGTTATAAACTACACACTGTAGCATCCTTTTTGCACCATTCAATCTGGCTGGTGACTGGTGCTTTTCAATTTTGGTCCCAGTACCTGTGCTGTCATTTAATTTTACCACTTATTGTGTGGGGTTTTTTCACAGAATGATGTTTGTGGATGATATTTTGATATGAAGTCAGATCACGGCAGTCTCTGTTCAAAGAACAAGTAGCTTGCTGCTCTTTACTGGAAGAACTGAAAAATGCTGAATACAAACATATTTGTTAGATAATAAGTTTTTTGTTTGTACATACAGTTAAAAAATATGGTGCCTTTGCAATTGTAATTTTTTATTTCAGCCCAATAATTCCTTTCCAGATACATGTATTATGATCACAGCCAGAAATGTACCAATTCTCTCTTTTAACTGCACCCTATCTTAGCCTGGAATAAATCAATGTCACATAGTTTTCCCTAAAGCCATACAGAAATAAGACCCTTGCTATCTGCTTTTGGGTTCTGCGCTAGACCCTGTAGCAGAGGTTAATATTATGATTATAGTCAAATCTATGAAAATAAGGAATTAGGGGTATAATCTGGTTTTTTTATTCTATATATTGGGAAAGAAGCTAGAAACACCTAATTTTACAATTTACATCCTACTGTGAGTCTCTTAATTCCACAAGGGCATCCAGTCCTAGTTTCCAAAACCACCTCTTCTGGTGACCATATATTCTCTCAGTTGAAAGCAGCCACTGGTGGGTAAAAAGCACAGAAAATGGGAACATTGCATCATGCAGGTGTGAGAGGTTTGAGAGCCAAGTGAAACAGGAAAGACCTTGCTTAAAGCTACCTTCAGGTCTGTCTGTGAAGGTGAATCCTGTTTGCAAACAAATAATTTGTTTCCTTTGGGATTTAAGGGTCTAATCTAACCTTTGCACACTTATAAGCTGTGTCTATGCTAGCAAGTAGCGAAACCAATGGGAGTGTATTAGTAGAGTAAATCTATTGTTACTAAGGACACAATGTCCACAGTACATATATTTCAGGAATTTCACAGCAAAAAAACCCATAGTCTGGCCCAATAGACTGGTGTTCACCCACCACAGGTTGGAGTACAACACAGCCACTCCTAGAGAGTGCCTTCAGGTCCCTGTGCTTTAAGACTAAGACATGAAACAAAGCTCATTAAGTCACCAGAGGATTTGTTCCAAAAGTGCATTTCTGATCTGAACGAAAACGCTAATGCAGATGCACAGTATGGAATCTTCTACCAGGTCGTGAGCCTCATAAAGTTCAAGGGCTAATGACATCCCTGTATTTGGGGTTGAAAGTGCAGTCTATAATATAAAAGAAATTGAGAATATACCTTAAATCATGCCACCTCTGGGGTTTCAAGAGCACTTTAAATGCTGTACAGTTCATAAGATGTATTTTGTACTATGCTATATTTTAAGGCCTCATCTGTTTCTCCATGGGCGATTTTTAAGCAGGCAGGGTAATTATGCTAAAGTGCTAGTAGTATTTGAATCACACAGTAGACATTTTCATGTTTTTATGCAAATACCGATCATTGCTTATCTCTATAATTTAGAAAACTCTTTTCTTTGCCAAAGTGGTTTGGAATTCTGTGACTCCTAATGGTACATTTTGTTTGCAATTTGCAATGGGTGTATATCGCATTTTCAAGCTGAAGAAAGAGGGAAGCACAGTGCTGAGGGCTGTCGGAAAACTTTCTCCTTTTTGTGTATATTCACATCAGAAGTGTGCCCACCCCCTCTTCCCTGGTAGGTGAAGGCGAACACCTCATTCCTTCAACACAGGAACTACCACTGTTACTGCTCAAGTATTTTCTTGTTTAGAGTGCAAATGTGTCATATTTAGAGGTGATCTCTCACCAGCAGTTATAACAAGTAGCTTTTATTTCCTAAGTCCTCTGTAAGCCAACTGCCAGGTAACTACCTCCTTTCCCTTGCACCTCAGCCACTCTCACAGCCAGTATTTGGATTCTCTTTTATTCTTGTTCACGGGGTGGGGACTGTGGGAGGTCAGCTATCAAGCGCAGTCATATGAGGTTCTGTCAACTGCACAATTTAAAGTCAGGAGCAAGAGGTGGAGGGCACAGGGCTTTTCAGAGATGTAAGGCATGTGGAGGGGATGTGTGGGTTCGTGCACTTAGAAGACACAGTGATTGCTTCCTCTCATGGCCTCTTTGCTCAGTGCTAGCAGATACAGATATCATCTTGAATTCCAGTGCCAGAGACAAGGTGTGTTGGGTCGTGGAAGAAATTATAGAATCATAAATGGGTTTGGGTTGGAACACACCTCAAAGCCATGGCCCCTGTCGTGGGCAGGGACAACCTCCACTAGACCAGGTTGACAAAAGTCCCATCCAAGCTAGCTTTGAACACTGCTGAGGAGGAGGCAGCCACAGCTTCTCTGGGCAGCCTGTGCCAGTGCCTCACCACTCTCACAGCAAAGAATTTCTTCTTAAATCTACCCTCCTTCAGTTTAAAGCTATTACCCCTTGTCCTGTCACTCTATGCTCTCATATACAGTCCCTCTCCAGCTTTTCTCTAGGTCCCTTTAGGTGCTGGAAAGCTGCTCTAAGGTCTCCCTGCATCCTCTCTTCCCCAGGCTGAACAAGCCCAGCTCTCTCAGGTTGTCTTTGTAGGAGAGGTGCTCCATCCCTCTGATTGTCTTTGTGGCCCTTCTCTGGAAGAGGTCCATGTCTTTTTTTGTAATGGGGACCCCAGACCTGGACACAGTACTTCAGGTGACGTCTCATGAGAGGTAGAATGCTGGAGGGCATGTGTGTTGGATATTGAGAACAGTTTTCACCTGGGACTATTTCACCTTTAATGTTTGTGATGAATATTGTGGCTTTTTTTTCCTCTGGGAAGCTAGTGAGCCAGATGGAGTCTGAGTAGGTGGAGCTTTGGTTCTTCACTGCATTTATTGATGGTGAAGAGGGAAATGATAAGGAACATGAAAAATCCTTTTAGGGAACATATTAGTTTCATGGCAGATGCATGAGACCTACTAATGCAAAGTCTTTCAGCCCATGTTGTCTTTAAGATTTCTCATCTGGTTGATTCCAGTGCTGGATAGATTTAGATGTTTCCCTCAATTCTTCAGTGAATCAGTACCATTGTCATGTATCTCCTTTCAGTCTAGAAGACTTTAACCTCTGGTATAAAAAGGGTAAGAGGGGGAGGGTTTTTTTGAACCCTATTCCATGTTTCATATTCAATTGTGGGCATTTGCACTTGCAGTGCAGTGTGATCTATGGTCTTTTATGTTTGTAACCATGCTGTCTTTGATGAAAATGCATTCTGCCTTACACTTAGGATTCCCTTCTTTCCTCACACTGCTACCCAGTGCTGTATGGATTCTGCTTTTATTATGTGGTTGTTGGTGGTCATTTATAGCTAAAAATAGCATGAATTTTTCTGTCAAACACATTACTGCTGAACAGTTCCACCCAGTAACCTCAAATGGACACATAATGGTATTTGAGCACTTCAATTACAACTTGATTGCTTTAGATATTTATGTCCTTGAACCTCCAAAATTGTGTTTTTCTTTCCAACCATGACCTTGAGGCTTTAAAGACTGTTGATATTTCTCTTCCTGTTAGAAGAAGGGGTCTTTCTGGAGGGGGCTAATTTGTAAGTTTTTCATGCCATGCTACTATGCTTAAGTTTTTGTCTACATTGACAAGTGTGACTGTTTATTTCCAGTGCAGCTCTGTTACAGTAGAACACAGAGCCTGGCTTGATAATTTTTTCTAGCTTTGCATCATAGTATCTGCAGCTTTAACATCTTATTTTCTAACTCATGTCTTAGTCTCCTGTATTGGGATGGTTGATTTCACATCTCTTGACCAGTATTAAACATTTCCAGCACCTTCAGAAAGACAACAGCTGAAATCAGACTCAATAATTCTCATTTCATACGTGCTTTTGCTGAAAAGACTTTGTGTCATGTTACTCTGTGGACAGTGATTACTAATTTTGATGTTGCTTTGCTATGTCAAGCTAACCGAGGCATGGCAAGATGTATGTAAAGATATCACGAGTTTCTAAATTCTTAAGGTAAAGCCTTTTGCCTATAAGACAGAATAACCACTAGTTATAAAAGTGACTGCCAAGATTGTGTCAGGCTCTTTTGCAGGGTGTTATTGCAAAAGATGATTTTCGGCTTCTGAGATAACAAAAAAATATTCAAAAGCCTTAAGAAAATTATCTCCGAATTTTCTTTATTATTGGCCACTTTATCCAATGGAAAGGCAGTGATCTTTGAAATCTACTTTGGAGAAATAATAAAGATAATCGATGGTTTCTAATTGTGATCCACTCATTCTTCGACATAGCTTGTAAAAAGTGAAAAATACCCTCTTCTGCCTCATTCGATTTGCAGTCTCTTAAGTCCTGAAGAAAATGAAAAAGACAGTGTAGTGAATGGGGCTGTGTAGAGTGAACACAGCTAGACATTTTTTATTTTCCAGGTATTCAGTTTTAGATCAGGTTAAATGTTTTGGGAATGTATGCATTGGCAAATTGTTTTGCTTTAAACAGATCAAATATTTTGTTAAAGTATTTTCTAAATGAAAGGCTTCAATTTTACTGTTAGGAAATACTTCCTACTTTTAAAGTAACTGCTGAATAATATTGGCATGCACTAGAAAGTGGAAACATTGAAAATGCAAAGGTTTGGCTGAAGTAAAACATTTCCTTTGACTTGATTGTGCTTTAAAATTGTCAGCTAACCAAAATAAAAATAATATTCATTAGTCAAACTGAAATAGATTGGTTTTGTTATTTCCTATCCTTGTTCAAAATCGTGTTGTTTAATTCCTGTGTAAAGAAGAGACCAAGAGCACTGCTGAATGAGACATAATTTCTTTTCATCACTTCTTTTTCCATTCTTAAGAGGGAAAATGTCAAGAATCCCTAACTGTCAAGAATATCCAACACATTACTCTGCTAATTCTGTTAATATTTTGAGATTCTTAGCTATTAAATCGAGCAGTAGTATGTAATACCAAAATAAATGCTTTATTCTTCAAAATGCAACCTGTGCTATTTGAGGTAGGTAAGAAAACCAACAAAAATGTATTTGCTTATTAGATTTTCAGTAGGATTATACTAACTTTAGGAGGAAAGGACTTCACAAACTGCCATGCAGAGAGGAGAAAGATGGCAGTAATGCAGTGGGACATTCTTTTAATGGCAGTGAAAGTTTTGGGTTTCCTCCCAGACTAGTTTTCAAGTGCTTTCTTTCATAGCCACTACTGAACGTGATAACTGTTCTTATTTGAACTACTTTTTTTAGAGAAGGTTGATGAGATACAGATAATCTAGAGGACCATGTGATGATGCTTACTTTTGCATAGCTATACTGCCATCTCTTCTGCCCTTCCTTTCCCGTTGTCAGGCCACCTGAAAAAGTAGATGGAAGTTGTGATCACAGTGAGAAGTGTCCTGGGAGGCTGCCACTCATCCTTGCTTATGTCATAGATACTTCAGCTCCAAGCTCAAAACTTGTCAGATTTTCTCCATCTATTGTAGAACATCAATATACTTCCAAAGGGATTCTTTTGTTTATGTGTCCAGGGAATACACATTGCAGACCTTCCTTGAAGATGATTTTTCTTTTGCTCTTAGTTGTGTCAGACAGGAAAGTGAATAAGCCTTATTGCTCTCAAAATACTGGTCCCTACTGCTTTGTGGACCCTAATGCTGACGTTGTTATTGCTGCCCTTGTGACTTCAGGAGCTCTCTACCAACAGGGTAATGACTGCCCAGCGTGAAGGACAGGAGAGTCTTCCTAATTCGACCAGGAAGCTTATTAAAAAAAAAATTCCTGTTGATGTAAAAAAAAAAATATATATATATGTAGTTATGTGTATATATATATTTTACTGAAAACTTTTGCAAAAATTTTCAACCTTCCCTCCATCTATATTTTTCCACTGGAAGTAACATTATTACCTTTAAAGTTTTCTTGCTCTCTCACCCTCTTGTTTTTCCTCACTTTCATTAAATAAAACAGAATTAATATCTTTGAAGTGAGATTTCATTTTCATAATTACCTCTTCTTTGACTTTTTCATCCTCTGACTTTCTTTGCTTGTGGAAGAAACACAAGGCATTCAACATGGTTTATTTTGCTTTGTATTAATCCTCAAGACCTCACAACTGAGGAATTCTTAAAAGATGGTAACACAGGAAGGGAGGGAATTAGCTAGGCCTTTGAATCCTTTCCCTGTCAATCACAGGTAACTGTGCGAGAAGGGTTTAGTTCAGAAGAGGCTACAGGCCATCATATCCCACCAGCTACACCACAGTGAAAGGAAAATGAAGGAATGATGGTAAAATCACTATATAAGCAGATTTTCCAGCATTTAGGTCACTCATTAGCAAAGGTGTGAAAAAGGATCAGAGTTTCCATCAATGAAAGGAAAAAATAATATGAGATTTATTTTCTGAATAATTTTAAAAGCATAGGATTTTTTTTTCTTGTTTTCAGGTTTCTGTTGAATTTGCTTTTGGGTTTGCTTCAAAGTTGCCATGATCTGGCTTGAGCTTCACTCAAGCAGCACTGTAGGAGTGGGGCAGAGTTTAATGTGCTTTTAGTCTCATGTAAGGGGCTTTCCCAGGTGAACCATGAGGACATAAGGTGTGGGTAACAGCTGGATTAATTGGGTGGTGAGGGTTGCAGAACACTCCCAATCCTTCCAAGTCTGACAGCTGACAGCAGGAAAGGGAATAAGGATCCTGTCCCCATTAGTCAGAAGGCAAGAAGTCTTGAGATGAATTATAACTGCAAGGAAAAGATGTGTACCTGCAATGTAAACGGCAAAGCTGATGTCCCTCTGGGAAGTGTGAGTACCATTACAATGCTACCTTCCGTACATAATACATAAATTAATGCATTTATTTAATTATTTATCTTTCAACATTTTCTCACCCAGCAGCATGGAAATGCTGATAGAAGCTTTGATAAGCACAAATAAAAAAAAAATCTCAATCTGTGCTACTCTATTAATGATTTTTAGTCACAGGAAAGTCTCAGTCTATTAGGATATACGGAGTTCTCTCAATAAGAGACAAGAAAAAAACACATGGGATTGTTATCCATTCATTGATTCAGTCAGAGGCTGAAGCAGGGTCTCACATGAAATTACTGCTAACACTGATTTCTCTTTGAGCTTTCTAGGAATGTTGCTACAATTTTCTCCTTCCCACTATTTTGGGAAAATTGCAAGGTACCAGAACTAACCAATAACAGAAGGGGAAAAAAATCCTCAACTCTGTTATGTTTCTGTTCATTTGTTGGAGGCTTTGATTGTTGTTTTTCATTTACCCACTCTCCCTCTGCATACTCAAATCTTGGAGTCATTACTCAGTCATTCACTCCTCCATTGACTCCTAATGGGATAATAAAGACTTTGAACACAAACGAACTTGAGTGGTGATCTGGAGTATGTGTGGTCTCATTGTGACAAATTAATAATGGTCTATTGTCATTTCCCAGGCATATTCTGAAGGTTTCAACCAGAGTTAAAATCTAGAGGGTATTTTTTTGTTCATTTCTTCTGCATGACCATGACTTTACTAACATTCTCTGCCGTATGCAATATCCTATAACTGTCTTGGACTGTATAAATAAGGGAAAGCATTTGCATGCTGACCTGCAGTTATGTCTGTTTAGAGCAGACAGTGAACTTGCTTGCTTGGCTTGTTAATATTCTAGTTCCCTAGCAATCAATCTGCTTTGATATTTATGTGACCCAGTAAAGTATATTTTTCTTGGGTTTTAAATTGTGTTACTTCACCTCCCTTTATATCTCTAAAATTCTGTCTGGATTGATTGCCATGTGGATCATAATATGTGAGGGCATGCCTTCACCTCGCCCCTGTACTCACTTGGCTTTGCAGGCATGGAGATCTTGCTTTGCTTTCCTGGGTAACGCAGAGCTGGTTAATCATTATATAAAGGCAACCTGCCGCCCTCCATGTATCCCGTGGGTTTGTCTTTCTCAGGATACATTTCCCTTCTTTGTACTTATATAATTTAAAGCTCAGTTCCTCTATAGAGAAATTAACATTTTGATATAAAAATGCTGCTGTTATAAACAAATACCTCAGCTACCATAAAACAAACAGATAAAAAGAATAAACATACTGAGTCAGTGGAAGCTGATAAAGTGCAGACACTGCCTTAGGCTATCTCTGCACAGTGAAGACTTAACCTACACACCAGCTTTATCTTCTTTCCCTCCTATCCCTTTTTTTTTCTTTTTTCTTTTTTTTTTTTTTATGAGGTCACTAAAGACATTCTCTGTTTCTAAAAGTAATTTTTGGTCACCAGTGATAAGCAGAGTAATCTTTCCCAATACTTCTGTTAGCTTGGGACTTTAAGGTGGTGGGATGAAGCACGCAGGCCAGACCAGTTCCTGCTCACTGAGCAGCAAACCACCACCACTCCATGGCTAGAACAGGCAAGAAGAATCCCTTTCCAGACTTGTACTTTTAGTAGTTCTGGGAGGTGCTTGAGTAACTGTCTTCTTCTCTGCTAGATGAGATAAATGCTGGGTTTATCTCATTGTAATGTCATATTATTTGATAATAAATATTTAAGCATGCCAACAGCTCCAAAGAGTAGGTCAGAGAGATGTAGCACTGAAACATCTTATTAGATGTTTTAGAATAGGACCATGAGTTGAAAATTGCTCCCTCTGCCAGTCTGAGGTCTGTGTAATGCTCCTCCTGCACCTCCTCTGTGATTACAGACTTACTGGGGATGCTGGGTTCTGTCAGCTCTGGGGCTTTCATCAGGAAAATCCTTGGTTTGATCCAGTCTTAGAATTTTCACCTTCGTTCTCTTCAGTGCGCAACTGTGTGCAGGGGATTAAGCGGCAAGAGAGACACATCTACAGATCGGCCGTGGCAGGGGTTGTGGAGGCAGCACGCACCCGGGCTGGGCACTCCCTGGAGCTCCTGCTTCAGTGCAGCAAGCATCTTCTGCCCTGTGTGCCTGATAGATCCAGTTACAGACCTGCTGTTCCTAGTGTCTCAGGCTGAGGGACAGCTACTCTGAAAGTGTATGAGACAGAGGAGCTAGTGAGGAAAATGGGCACCCCATTCACATGAGGATGTACTTGTGCAGGTCTGCAGTTCGTCACAACACTGACAGTTTTGTCCAGGGTCCTGCCAGCCTCTTTTGTACCACCACCATCTATCAAGCCACTTGTGAGTCTTCAGCAGGAAAACAATTAATTGCAGCCTTTCCATTTCGTGCTCCCCCCTTTTAAAGAGTTATGTTGCAAATTGACAATATAAAAGGCATAGGTGGACTGTTGCTGTCTCAAAAAAGAAACAGAATTTTCTAAAAGGTGTTTTGATCTCCTTGGGACAACTTCAGGAGGATCTATTGCTCCTTTTGTACTCATCCAGAGCTATGTATGTACCTTCTCAGAGAATTTTTTTTTCCCTTATATTTTTTTTTTTTAGATGTAAACTGACTGAACTGCCATTAGAAGCAGTGAAAAGTTCCCCCCAGCAGTTTACTAGAGCAAGACACATTCCTTAGCATTTGTTCAAAGACCACAGAAATCACTCATGACAATAAAAAGCCTCCTACTTGCATTTCTTAGCCCCTAAACCCTTAATGGAAAGAAGGGACTGGACCCTCAGCTAATGTGTTCGTAGCCTGTCAGGGAAGAAAAGCTTGTCACAGCATTACAGTTTTCCTTCTTTTTCATGCAGACTCATTAATTTGCTAAACCAGATGTTTCTGAGCCTGGCAGATCTATTAATCTGTATATTTTCCAGTTTGCCAAACATTAAATTACCAGAAAAGTAAATGGAAACTCTCATTTACTTCTAGTGCTTAAGATCTTCTAACATAATCTAAAAGTGCTTCAAGCAAGAAACAAGAGGGAATAACCAAAGCCTACATCATCCTTGAGCTTCCATTCATCTTCCCATAAGGGATCAGCCTTCCTCTTCTGGAGGAGCTCTGTGCACACATATTAGAGTAATTTCCTCCGACAGTTCTCCTGATAGAGAGGAATATTCCTCCAGTTATCATATCTCCAGAGGCATCCCTGCATATAAAGCGTGTCTGCACTATTAGAGGAATCATGTTAATGGGCCTAAAATGTTTCAGTCGGGGAACTGAAAAATTTAGTGAGGATATTACGGTGCAGAAGCATTTTGTTGTTGGGATGTGTCCACATGCAGGCTGTTGACTCATCTGTATTTAACTTCTCACAGCCTTTGACTTGACCTTTCACTTGACTCTCTCTCCTGTCATTTTCTTGGTATAAAAAATGTTAGCCTTTTGTCTGACCTGTGTGAACTCATAAATTCTGGTTGCTCACACATGTAATCACAGAGCAAACAAAGCAGCTGGAAAAAACCTCCTGCTGAAGGAAATGAGGTTGTTACACTGCAGCCAGAAGAGACCGTGCAGCATCCTGCTCCTCTCCAGTCAACTCTTGCTTAACTCACAAATACACTTCCACATCTTACCCTATGTGATATGCCAGGCATAGCTCGAAGTAGGCCATGATGTCCCAGTAGGCTGGTCAATACATGCATATGTCCCAGTTCAGGTCATCTTAGACAGAAGTATGTCTAGAATTGCTGCTGGGAGTTCATTCATTTTTGTTGGTCCTGTTCTACACCCATACCCTAGATAAAAACCCAGAAACATCAATTTTAAACAGACATCAGTGGGTCTGGTGATTTCTTAATGCTAAAAATAGAAAGCTGTGCTCTTATTCTTTATTCATTTTTTCTACCTAGTGAAATTTTATACAATCAGGAGTAAAAAGACTAGGGAAAATTTGGCCCTCAAAGAGAATGGGAGACCTGGTTACCTGGGATATGGAGAAGGATGAGGTACCCTAGCCACACCACCCAAGTTGCAGAAGGCAAAGGAAGAGTGAGAGAATGAAGAACCTCACATTGTAGATCAGATTCACAATCACCTAAGGAACATGAAGGTGCACAAGTAAATAGGACTTGATGAGATAGAGCTACAAGTTCAGAGGGGAGTAGTGAATGAAGTTGCTAAGCCACTATCCATAATTTTTGAGATGTCATGCAAGTCCAGTGAAGTCCCCACTGACTAGAATGGGGAAACATTTTTAAAGGTGGGGGACAAGAGGAGGGACGAAGACCTGGGGAACCACAGGCCAGTCAGTCTCAGTTCTGTGCCCAGTAAGGTCATGAATCAGATCTTCCTGAAAACTATACTAAGGGACGTGGAAAATAAGGAGGTACCAATATGGTTTCAGTAAGGGCAAATCATGCCTGACAAATTGGGTGGCCTTCTACAATGGGGTTACAGCATTGGTGTACGATAGAAGAGCAACTGATGTCATCTACCTAGACTTGTACAAAGCATTTGACACTGTCCCAAATGAAAGCCTGGTCTCTAAATTGGAGAGACGTGAATTTGACAGATAGACCACTTGGTGGAAAAGGAATTGGCTAGACATTTGCACTCAAAGAGATGTGGTCAATGTCTCAATGCCTGGGTGGAGACCAGTGATGAGTGGCAT
Source organism: Zapornia atra (assembly GCA_013400835.1). Taxonomy (NCBI): domain Eukaryota; kingdom Metazoa; phylum Chordata; class Aves; order Gruiformes; family Rallidae; genus Zapornia; species Zapornia atra. The sequence continues at coordinate 22,051 of VZTU01000854.1, forward strand.
TCCTCAGGGGTTGTTGTGGGGACCAGAACTGTTCACCAACTTTGCTGGTGACACAGACAGTGGGATAGAGTGCACCCTCAGCAAGCTTACTGATAACACCAAGTTGTGTAGTGTGGTCGACACGTTGGAGGGAATCCAGTGGGACCTTGACAAACTTCGAGAGGTGGGCCCATGAAAACCTTATGAGGTTCAACAAGACCAAGTGCAAGGTCCTGTACATGGGTCAGCTCAGTCCCAAGCACAACTACAGGCTGGAGGAAGAATGGATTGAGAACAGCCTTGAGGAGAATGACTTGCAGATACTGATGGATGAGAAGCTAAGCATGACTCAGTAATGTGCTCTTGCAGCTCAGAAAGCCAACCCTATCCTGGGCTGCATCAAAAGAAGCATGGCCAGCAGGTCAAAGGAGGTGATTCTCCACCTCTACTCTGCTCCCATGAGACCATACCTGGAGTACTGCATCCAGTTCTGGGGTTCCCAGAATAAAAAGAAGGATATACACCTCTTGGCACAAGTCCAGCAGAAGGCCATGAAGAGAAGGAGATTGGAGCACCTCTCCTGTGAAGACAGTCTGAAAGATTGGGCTGGTTCAGCCTGGAGAAGAGAAAGCTCCAGGGACACATTAGAGCAGCTTTCCAGTTCCCAAAGGGGGCGTCCAAGAAATCTGGAGTGGGACTGTTTACAAGGGTAGATAGTGATAGGACAAAGGGTTTAATTTCAATTAGGGTAGATTAAATTAGATATTAGGAAAAAATTATTTTCTGTGAGGGTGACAAGGTACTGGAACACGTTGCCCAGAAATGTTATGGATGTCCCATCCCTGGAAGTGTTTGTTAAAGGCTTTGGGCAACTTGGTCTAGTGGAGGGTGTTCCTGCCTATGGCAGGAGGTTGGAACTAGATGATCTTTAACGTCTGTTCAAACCCAAACTGTTTTATGGTTCTATGAAAAAAAGGCTTTGTGTAAAGGATTGTCCTGGTTTCAGCTAAGATAGAGTTAATTTTCTTTTTAGCAGCTGGTGTTATGCAGTGTTTGGGAGTTAGGATGAGAGCAGTGCTGATAGCACCCTGATGTTTTAGTTGTTGCCAAGCAGTCAAAGACTTTTCAGTTCATATTTCCCTGCTAAGAAGAAGGCAGGGGCCACCCAGGAAGCTGGAGGGGACACAGCCAGGACAGGTGACCAGAACTGTCCAAAGAAGGTATTCCATGCAAATTACATCATGCTCAGCATGAAGGGGGGCTGGTGGCAGGTGGAGGGCACAGCTCCAGGGCACATGGTTTCGGGAATGGAGCTGTTTTGAGACAGCTCTGAGCTGGACAGCCTGAGTTGTGTGGTTCGGTGAGACACTGAATTTTGCATCAGCAGTTTTGTACAATGTGCTATAAAGTACTGATATCATTATCTCTCTTTCTCCCTCTGCTGTCCCAGTACACTGTCCTTATCCCAATCCATGAGGTTTGGGTTGGGTGTTTTTTGTTTTCTTTTTCCTCCCTTTACCCCATTCTGCCCAATTCCCCACACCCCCACTGAACTCTTTGAAAACTCATAGGTGAAAAGAAGTTCCAAGAAGTATTTGTAGCTACCTGCTTATCTTTTTTTGGACCCTTTAAAATGACAGTATGAAACTTCTTTTCTCCCTGCACCTAGCAAAGTGATTTTCCTTTGAAAATAGCACTTCAGACAAGCATAAATGGAAGGCTTGTTATATCCTGACCATAAAAAAGTTCTTATAATTTAAAAATCAACAACCCCTTCACTTTTGTAAAAAAATTAGGAAGTGGAAAACATATGCTAACTAATGTACTCTTGATTCTTGTATGTCTGCTGCCCAAGTAATAACTGAAATTAGACTTAGTTTTTGCATTGATTATGATGGAGAATTTGGATTCATATAACAAGACAACTGATTCTGGGTCCACCGTTCATATTATGCAGTTGGTGTGCATTCTATATTGGCAGAAGGCTTGTGAGCCATTCAACACTGTTCTGAAAAGTTATGGAAGGGCTGCCTTGATCACCTGGTTGTAGTAAAGCAAATGAAGAAAGAGAAATTCAGTTTAGCATGAACCTTGCTCTAGTTCTGAATGAGGCCGCTGGTAACAATAAGAATATTAATTCTTATGGCTATTGCTCTATAAAATATGCGGATGTAGAGGCCTTAATTTACAGTGGGCATTACTGGTTAATTAAGGCAACTCATTGATTTATTCTTAGCAAAGGACTGTTAGCCAATGTTCACTGCTAGGAACTTATTGAATTCAAATAGAACATAAGATAGGTGAGAAGAAATATTTTTCTTCCCTGGAATAATGATTCTGCCTGATTTTCAAAAGAGGAGTTATATATATCTTCCATTGTTAAATTATTATAATTACTAAATTATTATAATCTTTAAATAACTGTCTGTGATCTTATAGCAAAAATATTAATTTCCATATTTAATAAAGTAGAACTGGAATCGTGGGTTGGAAGTATGAAGTTCAAAGATGAAAGTCCCATACATTTGGATCTTGCCAGGGGAATTCTTTTTAAAGCCATGCTTGGTGCGCATTGGACAGCTTGCCATTAAACGTGTGCTTTCGAGTCATCTGCTGGTGGCGTGGATTTTCAGATCTCATTGGAACAGCGCGAGTGCCTGGAACCCGAGCCCTCACGACGACAAGATTCAAAAATAGAGCTGATGCTATTTTTACTACCTATTTGGCTATGCATTAAATGATATTGAATAAAAGGCTTGTGTAGAAATCTCATTCACAATTTCATAGCAAATAATGAGCATACATTAAGAACAAATTACATGTATCTAAACTTAATGGGTGAGGTGTCCCAGGCTTCTGCAAATTAATACTAATGGAAGGAAGCTGTAATATATATCGAACATTTAATTAACTTTTGGGGCAAGACTGTCAGTGCATGACATGGTGGCAGCAAACAAACAAATAACCCCCCAACCTGTATTTACAAGTACAGTTCCAGAATGGGAAGCAATTTTTATGCAGAGGAATCCTATTGCCTCCTTGCTGCAGTGGCTGGTACATACACGTGGAAGAAATCCAAATGGGAGAGATCATACTCAGTCATCAAATTAAGGAGTCTTTCTTTGGCTTTTGTTTATGTGGCTTTCTGTCATCTGTTTTCTTTTTCACCAGCATTCCAGTGGGCCATGATTGAGATGGTCAAAACCAAACACATCTGTAACACGCCAAAGGATGGAGTCATACGGTGCCAGATTACGGTCTCTTTGTGTGTGCGTGTGCGTGTGTACAACCGAGTGAACCTACATGCAGTGGCCCGAAGTTTTGTAAAGGCTTTGTAAACTGCACTGACTGGTGAAACACAGACAATATTTTCATGCACAAGGTGGTATTGCCTGTAAATGGAGAACTGTCCCGTTTGCAGTGCCTCCGAATCACTGTGAATATATCATAATGTATATAAAATACAAGTCTGGTTTACAAAATACAAATTACAGTTTGACTTTCTGGAAAATCAGCCAAAATATTTGTATTTCAGTAAAAGAGAATAATACCAATAAATAATCAGCTAGGATATGTTCTCATTGGCTAGGCAGTTTCCTCATCATACGAACAATTCCTGGCAATGTCAACTATTGCAGCCTGTGACAATTCAGTCTGAAAAATTTCTTTGTTTTATGAGGAGCACATTAAGATAGAGTATATTAGCAGTGGTGTTAGGGATCCTTGTAGTATCTGTATGACGCTATTAGAAATTAGAAAGCAGAGAAGGTATTGTTTATGTGTTTATTATTCAAGAGATTTCTTTCATGGTTCATGCAATATTTGGCTTAACTACCATTCTTAGAGTTCATTGCTGCAGAAGTGAAATAATGTCCTGTGTTTCCAAGGAAATGTGAAGATGTGAGAGACACCTCAAAGAGCAAATACTCTGGTTACTCCATATCAAAGTTGAGTTAATCCCCTGATGTTTAGTTGCTGTACAGTTGAGAGCTGATCAGCTGGGGAACTGCAAACAAATGGTAAATAGTATCTATTCCTAGGAGCTAATTTTTTTTTCCGTGTCAATTTTTGTGAGCAAGATTGCATTTGCCATGTGTAGCTGTCGATTCCTTGGTTTGGTTTGGGAGAACCACTATGTTTTTTCAAACATTTCTGAGTGTATAGATTTCTGGTATACAGTTTTATCTCTGAATGTAGAGTAAACCTTGGATAACGGGAAAAATTTCTTCCTTGAAAGGGCTATCAAACACTGGAACAGGATGCTCAGGGAAGTGGTTGAGTCACCCTCCCTGGAGGTATTTAAAACATTCATAGATGGTTTTTAGGGACAGGGTTTAGTGGTGACCTTGGCAGTTCTAGGTTAATGGTAGGACTTGATGATCTTAAAGGTCTTTTCTGGCTAAAACAACTCTATTATTCTATGATTCTAAACTTCCCATTAGGGGTAAGTGTAGTATCTGTTGTTGCTGAGTATGCATCTTTCCTCAGAGGTTTTGGTTATTTGGGCTCAAACAAAGATCTTTTTGGTTGTGATGGCCCTGTCTCTTAATTCATCAGTCAGTGCTATGTCTTGCTTGGTGATAGCCATCTTCCATAGAAGAGCTATGGTGTTGGGGGGGGACAGGGAGGCACAGGAAGACTCTCCAGCATTGGAGGTCCCTTGTCCTCCAAGGTCCCTTGGTACTCTGAGGACTTGCTGACTTTGGGTGTCAGATCCTTTGCCCTGTTGGGGCTGAGGAGAAGCAAGTCCTTGTCCCATTTTGCAAACACATGCATCAATGCATGTACACACAATCAGCCACCACCATACTCTGAAGTTGCTGTGTTAGGAATAATTGTACCAGGGACAAATTGCTTTTACAACCCAGTTTTACTTCTGTATGTAATCCACTTAGCCTTCTTTCTTGCTCAAAGTGCAGTTACCAGATTCATTTTGTGGTGTTTGGAGCTTGAACTGTATCTCAAAGAATGTTCACATTTGCAGTTTACATACTCCAGACATAGCAGGTGCCGTAGACATCAGGTTAAGCAACCTCCCCTCCCGGAGCAATGCCTTCTGCCTACAAATGTGTGCTCAGGTTTGACACAGTTGTAAGCTTGGGCAGTTGCTGGTTCTCTAGAACAAGTCAGAAATGGGATAAGCCTCTTCAGATTTTGGTTTGGGCAGTAGAGGAGATGATAGTAATTTGATGAAACAATGTTATGCTTACCTTCAGAAACAAGCCTTTACATACCAGTACACGAACTGGCCCTCAACATTTTCCCATTAGCATATGAGTGTTTGAGTAAGGCAGAGAGAACAGATTTAGTGAGAGCAAAGGGGATGTTACAATCAAAGGAGATCACAGTCTCAGCACCCAAAATGCGAACAACATCTTATCAAAGTGACATAAAAAGCAGCAAGTAACAAGTCGCATCCTGTTTTATTTAGCTGGCAGGCAATAAACGGTGGTCAACCTGCTGCCTCATATCACTCACTTTCTGCAGGATCTGTGGCTTCACTGACTTTTATTACCCTCTGGCTTTTCTGCTGGTTTAAAAAAATGTGATTTTAAGAGCTTACACGACCTCCTTAATTCATCTTGCAGTGTCTGTGTTTTTCAGGGACTTCACTATGTACATGTGATCTAACTTGATCAAATACAATGAACTGTAGATGCTGTGGCACTTGTGAAGTGTGTAGAAAAACAAATATTGAATGGAAAAGAGAAGGTAAATCAAGAAGTCTTTGCTAAATTGACAAGGGAGTACAGAAAGAAAAGAGAAAAAAAACAGTAAAAGGTCTCTTAAAGTGCAAAACTAACATTTACAAGGTCAAAATAAAAATGGTGTTTTGGTACATAACAATACACATAAAATTATAGTACATAAGCTTATGTAATTTAGATAACCTCACACATGTTACATTGGCCAAGACGCTGGTTGGAAGAAGGCTTCTTTGTCAGCAAAATTTCTGCAATTATGGGCTGTGCGCAGAAGTTGGTGCTGATCCCCGGGAGAGGCTGGACCTGCCAGCCTGTGTGTGCTGCTGGAAATGGTGAGGAGCAGAGCCCAAAGGACCACTAGAAGCCCAGGATTGTACTGGGGCTGCTCTCTTTGTCTTCACTGTCAAGTAAATCAAGTTTTGCTGCTAGGTTCAATTGGGCCAAGGATTTTTCTCTTTTCAAAATAAATATTTTCCACCTACAGATACGCCAGATACTGGCTTAAAAATGTTTCCAGTCAGAAAAACCACAGGATAGATTAGGAGAGAAAATATAACAGTGCCAAGGGAGAAAAAATATGAAATAAGGGAGTTCTTTCTGTGTTTCGCAAGCTGGTTTTTCTTCCATTTAACTCAGTTACACTATGATTAGGTGCTTTTGGTTTTCTCCCTCGCTGTGAATGAAAAATTCAGGTATTTTTCTCTTTCATACAAAGAGCATCCATTAAGATAGATTTCAGCGTAACATGACTTGTATCTGTCCTGGGAGATCCCTAATTGTATTCATGCCATCAAGGATTTTTTTTTTTTTTTCAAAGTATTTGCCTAAAATGGTTATGTCAGAAACATTAGGGAAACTTCTTATCATTACAGCTGAAATAAAACCCAAATCCAATAATATCAAATCCAGAAAATATTTACCTCATTGTATTGAATCATTCGGTGTAATATAATTACACTGTGTGTTGGTTTCCCATAATCATTATGGTCTGATAGGAAAACTAAGAATGAATTAAAAGGAACATACACAGACTAACCTGTATCATTTCAATTTGTCTCTTATGGAGATTTTGAATTGTTGTTGTTGAGTCTTACCCTACTCTGTGAAACTGGCTTCATATGACTGGAAATAATAAAACTGGTCAGGTTTCATTTTTCATATGTGAAGGCTATTCTCATCTGCGCTAATAAAATGTCGTAGCCACTAGGAGCTATGGTGTGGTGTAATGAACAGTCTCAGGAAACCAGTGTCGAATTTTGTATGTTGAAGGTGATGGAAATCTGGCTAAATGAAAGCTTTTCCAAGCAGAACCATCAGGAGGAAAACGTTGTTCTTGCTGACGACATTCCATCCATGCAACAGAGCTTTTAATAGCATGCTACTTGTGCCACTGGCAGATTCTTAAAAATTATGGAAATGATGATTAATGTGATACCATTGAAACAGGCTCCAGAAGCTGGAATTTATAAGCATCATCCCAGGAAGGTGGGTGCAGCCCAGCAGTCAGTGGAGAAGCAGCAGTAGAGGGGAGGCTTTGTACTCCAAACCAAAGGAAAAAAAATAATCATGAAAATGGTGCAGAAAAGAGGGAATTTCTTTTTGTTTAATTAACAGAGGGTATACCTTTAAGATTTTCTTTTACAGACTGAGACTAATTTACAGGTTATCAAAGGGTAATATCTGATTCTTTCTGCAGAACTTGGCCCTTCTATGCCACTTTTGTATCATATCTGTTACTGCTGGGCACCTAATGAAATAAAAAAGAGCTCACCAGATGCAGTATATTGTAGCTAACTTTTTCTTTTAATTGTGTAGAAAGTGATTCCTAGATTCAAAATTCTAGTCTGTAGTGTTTGACATCTGTCGCAGGGTATCGAATTTGGAACCCTCTGCATAACAGGCACTCAAGTTCTTAACAAGATACCCTTGTTTTGACAAATGTGCTTCTTCTACCTGCTGCTGTTTCTATGTGAAGACGAAGGTGACAAAATACTTCAAGTTAGATGACAAAAATATCTTTCCTACCGTTTGGTAACCTCCATGCACCTTGTCTCCATGGTGTTTTAGGATGGGAAGGCCAAGAGGCAGGCAGTTTTAGTTATCAGTCTCTTCAGCATGCCTCCCTGTGCAGAGATGGGGCAGGCAGAGGTTAAGCAGCAAAATTTCTGCTGTTAGACCAACAGCATCTCCCTTAACATTACTGTGTGCTCAGGTACAGCTGAAGAAAAATAAGGAAAAAACCTACCAGCAAAACTTGAGAGGCCTTGCTGTTCACTTGCAAAGGTAGGAAAAGAACATGTGTCTCATTTTGCAAAACTTCCATAGGAAGAACTAGTTCTTAGAAAAAATCCTTTGTTTTTCACTCCTGTCTGTAGATTAACTGGAGGAAGGAGAACAGAGGTGGTTCCTGTGTTTTTCTTCTCCTTTTACACATGCACATCACATATCATGCACGATGGCCACAGATTCTTTCCCCTCTCCTCTCCCCTGTCACAGTGTCCAAAGTGGTGTTTTGGGAATGCCTAGAGTACAAAGTGATGTCAGGAGATACCCTTGAGGAACTTATCAGGTTCAGGTTATATGACAACAGTCACTCAAAATGGAGCTGTCACCTTACCATAAGCCACACTTCTCTGCTCTCATATCAGCTTCTTTTTGCTGCTACAGGAGCCCCCATGAAGGCAAGCCTTGGAGGCAGTCTTCTCCAACAAGCAGAAAATACATCAGGGTCTGAGGGCTAGAGTTTTCCCCAATCCCAGTATTGCATTGCTCAGCAGCTGCCTTGCTTGATGGCCACTCTCATGAGCAAGGTAAGCCAGCCAACTGGACTGTGATGACATTTGTCTCCTCTCAGTCCACTTTTGCATTAAAAACTTCTATTTTGTTTTTCCTCTAAGATTTCTTTTAAAGAGCCTAATAACCTGTTGTTAATCTAAAATTAAAATCCAAATCACAGACTCACAGAATCATTAAGGTTAGAAAAGACCTCCAAGATCATCTAGTCCAACCATCCCTCTACCACCTGTATTACTTATTAAACCATGTCCCTAAGTACCTCATCCAACTTTTCCTTGAACATGCCAAGGGATGGTGACTCCACCATCTCCCTGGGCAACCTGTTCCAAAGCTAACCACTCCTCCTGAGAAGAAATTTCTCCTAAGTTCTAACCTGAAACTCCCCTGGTGCAACTTGTAGCCACTCCCTCTTGTCCTATTGCTACTTATCTGCCAGAAGAGGCTGAGCCCAGCTCACCACAACCTCCTTTCAGGTAGTTGTAGAGAGAAACAAGGTCTCCCCTGAGCCTCGTCTTCTCCAGGCTAAACAGTCCCAGTTCCCTTAGCTGCTCCTCATAAGACTTTTGTTCCAGGCCCTTCACCAGTTTTGTTGTCTTAATATTCTGGGAAATATTCTGGGTTTTCTTAATATTCTGGGGAAACAGCTAGGGCATATGTGGAAGTTATTATTCTCTAGAAGCACTGGTGGCAGCGGCTGGTGCTGAGTCGCTGGTGCTGCTGTGCTGCAGGGCAGACTTGGGTATGGCAGATGCTGCTGTAGAAACTTCTTCCTAGCACAACAGCTATCTGCACAATCCTTCATCAGACTTTTCCAAACTGCTTGAAACCAAAGCATTATTTTGGATTGAGTGAAATGTGCTATGTATTTTCATCCCGAGATAATTCATTTAAGTTTGGGGCATTGTGCTACAAGCCCAGGAAACATAGATGCATTCTTCAATATTATTAGAAAAAGTCTAAGAAACCTTAAAGCAGCACTATTTTGGTTTAGGTCACTGTTGGTTATTTTTCAAATAAGAAGGAGACTTGTTTCTGTAATTCACTGAAAACACAAGAAGCCACCATCAGATGTAAAGCAGATCTGCTGTCAGCCCATCTTTGTATCCTGACCCCCAGGTAAATGCCTAAAGCTCCCTGATTTGCTTCACTTCCAAAGAGGCTAAGGAGCTGGTGAGAAATATGCTGATTTCTCAGCAGTGTCCTCAGTGCAGAATCGTAGGTGCTGAGTGAAGTGGAGTTGAAGAAGGACATAGCCCCAGCAAAAAGCATCCCTGCTTCAGCTGCACTGCACGCCAGAGCCTTCACTTTCCAAACATGAACGCAGGCTGTGCAGCAGCCCTAAAGCTCAGACTGGTTATGATACACAACATCCCAGATGCCAGATTTACCACAATTATAAATTTAATGCTTTGCAATTACTGCAGGTTAAAACGTATTTTGCTTTGAACTCTCCATTCTGCCTTCAGTCATATTTGCACAGCTCCCAGACCATGGGGGTACATGAAGGAACAATGCAGCTGGTTAATGAACATATTTTTACAGAAAGGTGGGATGCATCACTAGGTAATGTGGCTTTGTCAGTGCTAGCCACTACTTCGCTTCCCAAATCTGGTCAGTAGCTTGGGAAGTCAACTGTGACATATATAATTCAGTAGAGCCTGTGTTCCTGCCTGCTGGGCCACATCAGTCTGATTTAACCTGCTTTTTAATTCTTTTTCTCTCTAAGTCAGCTCCCTTTATTCTGTAACCTACACGTACGATACGAAGAGCTCCCAACCCGAGCTGTTTTATCGCACAGGTTATGCTACAGAGCTATTCCTCTCTTCTTAAATTAAGCAGAAGGATTGTATGGGCTTTTAAAGAAAAGTGGAACAAACATAATTCTGGTTTGTGTGGGTGAATTTCCATGGAAGTCAGCTCACTTTGCATTGGGCCGCATTTGGCAGCATGTCAATGCCTGTGTGGGGAAATTGGCATATATTACCTTTCTATTCACTGGGTCTCATTTATAAAAGGAAAATGCAAGTCTTCTTAACAATGTCAGGCTGGTAGACAGACTGAAGTCCCAGAGATGTTTTAGTTTATTTTAGAGATGATTCTGTTACAAACTCACTTTCTAGTTTGGGTTGACATAATATTGTTGTATGTTTGCACCATATGTTTATAATTTTAAACAGCTTGGGGGAAAACAAACAAAAACTATGCCTCCTGCTAGAGGGACCTATTGGCAATACAATCCTGGGTAGAAAATTCAGATGGTGAATTGTATCAGCATCAGTCAAACCTTGTCAGCAAAGAATGAATAAACAATACTTTTATTAACCTGAATTTAGTCACTGATAGTGCTAATTTCTTAAAAAGAACTCATTTGAAAAACAGATCTCCAGATAAATTATATTCTTTTTTATTTTAATAGCACATTTTTCTTTCCACACTTTACACTTCTACTAAGGGTTTATTTTTTTAATGTATCATTCTATGCATAGTCCACAATGGGGAACTTAGTTTAATTTAAAAAAAAAAAGAAAAAAGTATGGTATTTCTCACCTGCCCAAGGAGATCAAAAGGAATAATTTGATTCAGTATTTAGTAATGGAAATATTATGACAAAAAGGAGATTTCTTACTTCCTAGTGTTGTAATATTGTTGATGAGAAAAGTAATGCTTTTGCCCTGAAATCTGCCTCTCCTTCCACAGTACCACAATGTCATTGCATCCATAGGGAAAGATTATCTGAGAACAAAGAATGACCAAAATGTGAGAGCATTTTTTACTTCCATTTTCATACAGCTTTAAGAGGCATACGGAAGAAGGGATAGTAAACTCGAGTCTTTGATTATCAAGCTATTTCTTGCAGAAATCGGCACCTCTGAGCTAATGCCTGCCCCTCCCATCACTGGAATTCAATTCCTTCAAGAGATGTTGACTTCTGGGTGAATAAAAGGGAGGAAAACACATCCTTTTCATCCTCACACTATAAACTTCCATGTGAAAGTGCTCAGTTTAGAAATGACTGCCCTGAGAAATGCCAAGCTGTTTTCAGCGGCATCACCTCTGTAGTCTCATCTGCAGGTGGAACCCTTGGCCAGTCCATCTCATCTCCTGTGTCACTGGCTCTAAGTTGTGGAACTGCTGTGGCTAGTCCTCACAGGAGTTGTTCTACGTGTCAGCTGTCCACCTGGCAGCTAATCAACAGATTTTCATTACAGAAAGGCAGCATTTCTAATATGAAACTTATGTGGTTTTATTCTGATACTTCTGATGAAAAACATGCTTGGTTGAAATACACCCCTAATTTTCCATCAGCTCAGAATGATGATGATAAATCACATTGATCTACTGAAGCTGTAGATCTTATGAAGCTGGTGCAGTGCTTCCAAGTTCACTCTTTGCATCTCTGCCTCTCCAGAAAAGCACAAGGACTTTTGGAGATTTTGTTATTTTCAATATCACATAGGTTTTATCTTGCTTACCAGAGTTGGAGATGGAACTAGCTTCTTTGGTCACTCATTGGGTTACTGATGGATGTTTTCTCAGGGTAGGAAAATAAAAGCTTCAGCACAGTGGATGTGGTGAGATTTGAGGCTGTGGGAACCCTCCTGCAAGAAGGTTTCCTCTGAACTCAGATTACATTTTCAGTCAGTTGGTTTTGCCACCAACTTCTCAGCATCCCACTTCAACATTATTCACATTGTATTAGCACCTAGAAACCATGTATGTAAAAATCAATAGAATTAGGCTTTAGTTAGGAAAGCACCAAGCTCCAAGGGAAGTGCTTAAATGCTTTGCAAGAAGGGAAATATATATATATATATATATATATATATATATTTAGAGCTGGAAGGTTCATCTGGTTTGTACTTGGCATTAAATGCTAATTAACTACAATTACTTACACCTGTATATGGGAACCACATCCACACATGAGCCATACAAAATTAGATGGCCTGCCCTCATGACTGTTTCAAATAATATTAGCTGCTCACATTAATGGAAATCAAATGTAATAATTAGTGATTCAGGAAAAATAGTGGGAAAAAATCAGTGACTCAGAGCATTAGTAGAGAAAGAAAAAAGCTCTATGATGAGTGAATTACACTCAATGAATACCACAGGTGCAACCCTTTTCAATACACCTTTGCTGGGCTAATAACAATAAACGAGGCTGTGAGCTCAGTGAGGGGTGCCGGGCACTCTTCTAACAACAGCAGTTCCAAAATAGTAGGTGAATATGAACTTAGAAATGAAAAAGGAAAATCAAAATACTGTCTCAGCCTTGTTGAAAGAAGCTTTTAACTTCTAATTTCTAATAAAACAACCCCACAGAAACCAATTAGGCAACTTTTTGCTGTATAACTTTTGCCTTTCCAGAAATGCCTTAAATATATCACAAAACAAGCTTTTGGAGGATTGGGGACTTTGAACCAAACCTGACAGAGGACTTAAGGGTAGTAGATCAGTGATGAAGACCAGAAGTATGGGGGAAGATAAAGGTCCTGCAAATCCTCAGTGAGTTTTGTTGGCTATTGTGTCCTATCTATCTCCTCAAACCTGCCTGTTTTCCCAACTTCTCCTTCGTATGACCCAGCAGCAGAAGTGAGCTTAAAAGAAAGCTGGAAGTGAGGGGTGGATTACAGAGCTGATTCTTGCCTCCTTGCTTGTGAGTGGCAAAGGGCATTAAAAGCATCAGAAGCACTTGGCGGTCATCAGCAATGACCTGGCTCTTGGGAATACTTGCACCCAACTAGTTATGACATGTGCTATCTATTTACTTGGCTTTAACAGCAACTTTTGGGGGACAGACTACCACATACAGGGGGATTTACAGCCATGTTTTTGCAATTTAAGCTTTCCTAGCTGAAATATTTATGTTCTGCCATTGTACCACAACTAATTTATTGGGAGCTGTTGCAAAGGTGATAAAGAGATGTGGAGGATAGCAACATGTTTCACCTAGCAATATGGGAAATAACTCGTCTGGTTTTGGATACCATGGATGGCCACATTAATTTTCTAGATATCTAGTTATTTAAATTGCTGAGCATAAAATATCTATTCTGCTAGGGAAGATAAACTTCCATCTAGCTGAAAACAGTTGGTATTGTCACATATTTGAAAAGGAAAAAAGGGATTAAAAGCTTGGGTTTGATGGAACTTGTGTCTGCCACTGTTGCTTCAGGTGCAGCACAGGGCTGCCCAGACTCACTCTGCAGCCAGACAAGGAAGAGCAGTTATTCTGGCTTTCTACTCCAGGCTTGAGTTTCATGTGACTGTTCTTTCAGCAAGCCCACAGCTTCCCACCATGCTGGAGAATTGCTCTGTATCCAGACTCAAGTTTCACTCAGGATTACCTGGTTCCAATTATGTTGCTCACTTGGAGAACCCCGCTGCTCCCAGTTTTTGCCAGCTGGGGTAATGGGGATTCTGTTGTGTGGGTAGCTACCTACAGAATCTGCACATGTACCTACCCCTTATTTATCTTACAGTCTTTGCTTTTGTTGAAAAATGCACTGCTGCTGTCCTTATCAAAAGGAACTTGTTTGGGAAAGCAACCACGCTGTATTCAGAAGACACTTTTTTCAATGCTTTGCTTCTCCAACTGTTTCAAAGCAATGATTTACACAGTTTTAGAGGAATGGCAAATATAGATAAGGAATCCAGCCTGCAAGACCTTGCCATCTGCATTTAACTGTAATAAAAATGCCAATTAATGCAAATGTGGACAGTTTGCTAGAACATTAATACCTGCCTGAACAATAAAAAAAATAAAATCAGATGGAACTTCATTAAAACTACTTCCCAAGTTAAAATAAAGCAGTCTCTTATAGTTCATCTGTTGCACAGAGGGACTTTCCTTCAACAGCCTGGCTACCTTCCAAGTTATGGTCCTGAGGCCTTTGTAACTACATTGACACGAGAGGTGTTTGTGAAGGACTGAGAGGAGTTGCAAAGAGTGGAAATCTCACAGCTGAAAGGTGTTGGCAGATATTCCCAAAATTGTCCCTCTTTGCTGTCTTCTAGGATAAAAGAAGTCTTCTGCAAATATATAGCTGGTGTTGAGAGGTGAATGAATGAGCTGCTCCAGAGATGATCTTTCTGGTAGGAGGTGATAGTCTTTCTGGCTACCTCTCTGCAAGAACTTCCTTAATAGCTTTCTCCAGTGCTTTTTCCTATGGAGACCACTGCTGATCCAACAGTCTGAGAATGATGCAGGGTATCTGGATATGGGCCACCACAGATTCCCTCAGAAAAACATGCATATTGGGTGTAACAGAAGTGCCAACACAGCTCAATGCTTCCTGGTCATGTCATCAGGTGCTGCCTCAAATCACTGTCCTGCAAAGGCATGGGTTTACGAGATGAGCTGAGGCAGTCTGTCTCCGCAGCAGTGTGGCTGCTGCTATCTGCATTCTCATGTTGGTCAACCAGGTAATTTGGGAAAGCAACAAATGAAAAATCTGGATACTGTCCTCTGTGCTGTCAAAGACATTTCCTGTGTAATCTGGAAGCTCTGTGGATGTGGCTTTGTCTCAGATACAGAGGAGAGACAGGCAATTGAGATTAATAGAAAGCAGATTTGCTTAGCCCATACAGGTACATTGTCACAGCTAAGTTTTATTTCCATGGTTTTACCCTGTGGTTACATGTTTGAGTGTGAAACTATTCTCAGCAAAATCCCCTGCTTAAAACCTTGCTCTCTCAAAATCTGAAGGCTGAAGCAAAGCATCAGTCATGATTATCTCTGATGTCTGCTGTAATCATGTCTATTTAAAATCTACATGCTAAAATTAAGAGATCAAACTCAGCTTGTGCAACAACCAGCAGCTAATGAGCTCATAGGACAGAGCAAGGAGGTAAGCACCTTTTTTTTCTGTTAACTGCTGACAGTTGCTGTGGTTCATTTATAGTTACTGCACGCGATGGAGCGAACAAGTTGGCAGTATTTTGTGGCATGCCCTGAAGCACTCCAACCATGTTGTCAAATGTGGCATGAAACTGAGCCTCAAGTCTCAGCTGGAAGAAATAAAAGTAGCAGATATTCCTAAAAGAGGGGTTTATTTTTTCTTTGTTCTTGTTTTTTGAGGACTGCTGTCACCCCTGACAACTGAGTCTGCACACTGTATATGCTCTAGAAATGGTTTTTAGCTTATTAACTCCAAAAACATCAGGACATATAGTTGAATTTACTAGTTTAGAGATCTGGTTTTGATTACAACCTAAGTGCATTACAGAAGTGAATGCAGACAGATGTCACAGAAGGAGGCTGCGATGGCAGGCAGAGGTGGTTTAACTCCCTTGCTTGGTAGCTGTTTGATGGGAGGTGACTCTAGGGATGGCTTTGGTTTGTCACTGGCATGTGCTGCATTGCTGCTAACACTCATCCACATGGGCTCTGGTGGCACAGTGCAGAGCCAGGGGCTACTCATGGGTGCCAGTGAGCAGCCTCCTCCCTGCATGCACCTGGGAGAGCTCCCAAACTCCTGAGCACTCACCCACTCACTGTGGGATAAAAAGCAAATTCAATTGTTTTATCTGGAGCCTGGGGAGAGGATGTGCAAGATCAAAGTCAAAAACATCACCTTGAAGTCATGCTTTCCTTGAAGATTTCCCTCACTTGCAGCTGAAGTTACTCCCTTCCTAGACCTGTGAGAAGTCTTAGAAATGGGGAGTTGACATCTACCATCCCAATATTGAGAAGACTGAACCTGATAAAAACCACACAGGTGGTCTTGGGACCAGGGCGTAGGGAAATCTGCCCTTTCCTCCCTCAGGTTCACTGGCAGATAAATCTGCAGCTCCTTTGTGAGCAGTGCAGTGGTCCTGGGCACCCCAGCCACCAAAGCACCCCATGACACCTGCCTTCAGCTCTTCTCTGGCCACGCAGGGATGGGAAGCAGTTGGGTTATGAACAGCTTTCATCTGCTGTCCCCAACAATGTGAGCTGCTGTCACTGCTCCAGGACTAGTTTGGAAAACAGTGGCATGTTTCATGAAAAAGGCAGCACACTTGGACATTTGCTTTGCTTGGGCATAGCAAAGATAATTAGAAGTCACAACTTTTGCATTTAATCTCTGAGGCTGTTAAAAATCTTGTAAACTAAGATTTTGCAAAAGATGAATGTACAAAAAAATACAACAGGTGTTCAAAAAATGAAAGGTGAGTTTCTGTAAAACATTTCTAACAGGTGCCAGGTATCATGCACATGCCCCTATGCTCTTACTTTGTTCAGTCACTAATCTGTTTTGGACCAAAGCATGTATAACACGACTTCCTATTGCATCGATCCATTAATGAGATTAAAACACTTATGACTGTGATTTGCATGCTTCTTTCTTGAAGTTTGCATTTGATAGAGTACCTTGACACCAAGGCAAAAATTGTCAGTGTTATGCATTAATAAACATTTCACAAATTCGTATGAAAGAAATGCGTGAGTTAGCACAACTGCAAAAGGTTTACATATAAGAATATGCATTTTAATTACAATAAGTCAGTGTTTTGTGATAGGATAATGAAGGAAGAGTGTTTTCATGAGCTCTACCACAGTTAGGAGTCTTTCTTTGTTCTGTATTGTCACGAGAAAAATGTCCTTTTTTTCACTCTTAGAAAACACATACAGAAAAAAGGGTTTCATAATAATACCATACCGAGTCCATGAAAAACATGTGTTGCCAGTTATTTATGAAGGGAATCTTGGAGAAATGCTCTGAATATAGTACTTTTCTGCTTTTCTATGCTACCTATATTTTGTTAAATAACACAATTATCTTGGTTTGAAGATAAAACTCTCCTTTTCTGCCACACAAATATATGCACACAGGTAGATTCACCTTTTCAATAGATAATTGAAGGCTTTTTAGTCTAGCAAAGAGCACAAAATAAGCCAATGCCTGGAAGATGTGGCTAGTGAAATTCAAACTTGAAATAAGTATTTTTAGCACTTTAAAGAACAAAGATAAGTACTGGTGTAGTTTCCTCTGAGAAGTGCTATATTTTCCACTGAAGATATGCTCCCAATCCAAAGAAATGTAATTACGAGTGTTGGACTTCGTGTAGCAATTGCAAAGGAACTGGAGAGATTCTCTATTATTACAGTGTTATGCTTAGTGCATAAGGTTATGCAAACAGAGTGGGTGACAAATTACTGTGGCTACTTCTTTTGCATTCAAATCTATTAATTTATTCCGACTACTCAAAACACCACAAAATCTGTGTGATCTTTGGTTCTCTTCTGCATTTTTCATGTGTTTGAGCTGTCTAAAGTGGCTATTTAGGCTTTTTGAATTTTCCAGGATGCAGTGAACTATATAGCATCTTTGGCAGAGCAACGGTCAACCCGAGGAATATTGTAAAGGATCTGTTCTTTGGTAGTCAGTAGTTCTTCTCTATGGTTTACTACTTAATGCTCCTGTTTTATGTTCCATAGGTCTACTCAAAGGTGAAGAACAACTAGCTGTTTTTCTTTAAAACAGTCTAATGCCGTTCTTTAGTGTGGTCATCATCAGTTTGAATGTCCCAGACTTGTTGCAATAAGGGTGCCCAAGCACAAGCAGCAAGGCAAGAGGGCTGGTGGTGCCTACTTTGAGCTTGGAAAATAAATACACAGCAGAACAAACAAGTGCTAGTTGAGCAACTGGGAAATTTTATGCCTGGTTTGACATCCTTCAGTTCATTAAACATCTCAGTGACTAATGGTGTATGTGAGATGGTAAATGGTATGTATGGTCTTTTAATTTTTTTCCCCAGAAATGGACAATTTTATCAAGTGCATTATAATGAGAAAGATTATGAGTCAGTAATAAATAACCCCTGAAAATAATCAAGGAGTAAAGGATGCAGTAATAGCTTAACAAATAATATAGATAGATATAATATATATATATTATATATANTATATATATAATATATATATAATGTAGATAAACTAGCATAACATGACTGTAGCATATGTTTTCTTCATTAGATTTTTAATTTGATTAGTATCATGTAATTGCAAAGAATAACTAGTTGCTCCTGAAAAGTTGAAAGATTCTTCAATATTGTCTCACTGAGAGATAAAGTACACAGGTACAGGTAAAAAAGCTACGGTTGAATGCTCTGCAGTTGAATCTTTACTGTAAATAACTGCCCTTCCCTATGATAGTTGCTGCATCCTGGCCCAAATTACACCTGGGATCTGCTGCCTCTGTGGACGATGAGGAGAGGTTGTTTTGCTCATTCTGTCCTGCTCCATTTTTTCACAAGGGCTACTTATATGTTTTAAGACATTTCAATAGATATTTCAATAGATCAGGTCTTGGCTATGTGTGATTCCTTTTTATGCCATTATAGTCCTTGCTGGTATTCTTTTACAGAATATAGATCACCAATAGATAACTGTATAGTCAGGGTCTGGGATTTCATGCGTGTGGAAATGTCAGATTCGTCAAATGCCATGCTAAACCTGAATTGATAAATCAATCACAGAGGAGTTTCACTGAGCTCACAGTGTTAAAGGAAGGCGAAAGACTTAGCAAATCCTTAATTAATGTAAAACTATTTGGAAAATATTTGTATGAAAAGTGATTAAACGTCACCAGTATTTCTTCACACCAATCCCAACAATGTGCAGAAAGCTGAGAAGTCTGTAATTTCCTTTTTTTTTTTAACTGCATCTAGAAAGGAACAATTTTTAAATTTCTTTTTTGGAAGCAGCAGTCTTCACATGCCAGACAGATTAGCTTGGGATACTTTTTGGCAGGACTGAAAGAATAGTTCGGGAAGAAAGCAGTGTGGTGTTACCTAGATCGCCATGGCTGAAGAAGTAAAAATATTTCATTCTCCATTCCTACCACCTGCAGAGCAAAGGATGCTAAAGAGCTATAGGGAACAATGAGTAGCTCCCCGGCACTGAGACACCGAGAATCATGATCAGAGATGTGTATGTGTGTGAGGATCTGCCAAAATGCATGAGCTGTAGCCTGTCCTTTGGGAACATCTCGGGTTACTCCTTTCTTTTTGCTAGTTCCTGTTGTGTGTGTGTGAGCGGTGGGATGGTGCTGGTGTCCCTGTGAGTCTGTGGGGCTGTAGATGAGGTCTAGATGGTTTGCACTACCAGATGTTTAAAGCTGCTTTTCCCAGCTTTGCTGGGGGCTTTCCCCCACCCAGTACTCTCAAGGTATTTGGACGAGTATCAATAACTCCTCGTAAGCTGTAACTTAGGCAAAACCGTGTCAAGGGCCACACTAGATCTTGAAAACTTTTCCCCTGCTGATCCAGTGAAACTGTTCAGGAGCTGATGCCCTTGGGCTGGAGAGGGCATTGATGGAGAGAGCAATCACAAATATGGCCCGGTGCCTGCAGTGCCTGGTCAGCTGCTCGCCGTGCCACTTCCATCCTGCTCTGGGTGAGCATCTGAATTTGTTGGGTAAAGCCTGAATAATGTAAATTTGTAGTTGAAATGGTGCAAGTTGTTCACACTGCAGGATGTACCAGATGCCACAGTCCTCCCCCAGGAAGAGACAGACTTGCTGATCCAATGCTCTAGGTCTTTTACATCTGGGTTATATGGCTTAGTATTATTGCATCTAGGGAGTTAGGTTATGGTCAGATTGTTACCTTGTCCATGTCACCTGCCTTCAGTTACACAAAAGTAAGCAGACCTGAGACATTTTCTCTTGATATTATTATTCTATATTTTAAGGCATTCCACTGTAAGCAGCTCTGAAAGTAGCAGTGACCCCTTTACTGCTTTCAAAATGAAAGATCTCTCAAGCCATAGGGTGGTTATTTAAAAAAAAAAATAGTAGAGAGAGCTGAAATGAATTTCCCTAAGCACAGCCAGTGTCTCCTGTGCTCCTTTGCACTACTTTCCATTTTGGGCACAAAATAAAAAGTGTATCTTGGCTGTGTATAATTAATGCCATGGAACTGTGATCCTGGCATGACACGAGCTGTATCACTGAGAGCAGAAGGTAAGAAGAAATCATGATTGCTCAGCAATTTACACGGGAGGATGAAGGGGAACGGCATTTTAAATTAATGGTTCTAAGGCCTTGATGTTGTCCTGCCACATTTCATAAATCTTTTCTGAACAATATCTCCTGTGAAGGGGACTTCACAGTTGCTTAGGGAATACCAAACAGGTACCTTTTTTCAGGAGGGAACTGTTTTTACATTTTTGCTTCAAAATGCACCCCATGGAAGGAAGCAGCATTTCAGCTTAGAGTGCAGCACTAAATGTCTACTGACTGCAAAGAAGAGTCCTTCTTCTTGAAGCCATTTATCTTCAAAACAACACCTGTCCCCTCTGATAAAAGGTTGAGCTCTCCCAACCGTGCACAAGTGCTGCAGCCGAGGGCTGTCTGAAGGCTGGTCCCACACCAGCAAGCTAGAAATGACCCTTGCCAACTCACAGACCTGATGCAAGCTCAGACCCCAGCATTCTATGACCCTCAGTTCATGAGTGAACCTGCATTTGTAGAGACCTCTGCGTGCCCTGTGACATCAGTTACTTCATGCAAGCACTGCGGCACATTTCAACCTTTTTTGAAAACAACCAGGGAGTATGTTTGGGTACTTATAAAGCTTTAGGAACATCACAGGGGTGGGGAACCTCAATGCCTGTGGTATTTACAAGTACTGATCTTACATTTGGAGCGAGGCAGCAGTAGCACTGTTTGGCAGTGGGCAGTTCTCCCTGACATTTGCCCCCTCGCAAGGCTTTCTGTATCTTTTGGCGGAGCCGGCAACAGATGTCTTACAGCATCTGTCATAGGTAGCAGTAACTTCACAGGTTATATGAGTTCCTCTCAGAGACTTCAGCTGTGGAGCACATTGTTCTTCATGTGAACTGATTGCATTAACCGGCACTTATAACAGGGTAGTTAGTATGTAGTGAGAGAAGGATAGGTGAGCTGCTTTAAAATATTCCGTAGCTGTTTATGTTCCTTATAATACTGCTTCCAGTGCTTTTGCATCCCATTGCCTGCTCTTGGGTACTAGAAACACTTGGGCAATAGCACAAGTTACTCCCTTACAACAGTTATTTCCCCAAAATAATTCCTCATGTCTCCCTCATGACTGTCATCTGCTACAAAATCATCTCCATTGTGATCTGTACAGAGCCACTAATGGATTTTGTGACTAAATGCAACCACTGCTTAGCACTGGAATCCTAAAGAGACTGAAGAGGGAAAAAAACCAGGAAAAACATTGCACTAGTGTTCACAGGTAAAGACACAGGGAAGGGATTGAAATTGGAGAAACACTTTTCCAGGAGCAGCTGAGGAGGCATCTCCAGTGTAAGGATCAGGTGCCTCTGTGCCCCGAAGGCCACATTGAGCCACAGCAGCCACAGCTCCTCAGGGCTGTATGCAGGAGGAGCAAGATGATGCTCCAGGAGGAGAAGGAAGAGGGTGCTGAGAGGTTTGATCAGCACTGTCCTGATGAACAAAGCCTGGGTGGCAAGGTCACTGTTACAGAAGAGCAAAGCCCCAGCTGTTGGACAGTGCTGCCTCCCGGTCATGCCCAGTAGCTCCATTTCACGTCCCCTCTCTGCAAGCTGGGCAGCTGGTGCAGCCACCACACTAACACTGCCCAGCCAGCCCTTCCATTTTGTAGAAGTGTCGTGGTAAGCTGAGCTGCTTATTTTTTAATGAACGGTGAGTATTTTCTAGAGCATACAGAAAAGGTGCCGAGTCCAACCTTTACAGTGGCACAGACACAGGGATCGTTCAGGAAGCTGCCAATTAAGCAAAATGCTGGAAAAAACCTCCTTCTGTTTATTTCACATTCCCAGAGTTTATCATTTTGTAGGAAGGTATCATGCCCTAAAGACAGAAATGTAGTCTGCTAGGCATACGACAGACTCTTTCCATCCCAAAGAACTTGAAAACATGACTTAGGAAGAAAAATGGAAAGAATGGGGGCTTAGCCTAAAACAGAAAAGGGACATGTTAAAATTCCATATAGAACAGCTACAGAAAAAGTAGCTTCTTGCTTGTCAGTGCAAGGAATAATTTGGTGCCTGTGTTAATAGTGGATAGGCAAGAACTAAGCCCCAAAATTGCGCTGTGGCTGGGATTAAATACTAGGAAAATCCTTATAGCTGTAAAGATGTAGTGGGTTTGGAGAACAGGGAAATTGTGGGGGACTCCAAAACTGTCAGTCTTCAGTATCATGCTATCAGGCTGAACTGGACAAATGTGAGTGTGGTTGATCCTGCCTTCAGACAGAGAACAGGCCATGATAGTCTCTTTAGGTCCCTTCCTACTATAGCACTCCAAATGTGTTTGCAGACACAACGGGAAAATGATTAATTCTCACTTTATTTAATTGCAGATAAATTAAGTTTTTGTCAAATAGTGGCCAATTTGCTCAGTGAATGTTTAATGCTTTATATTTGATTGAATCTACATATTATTTCATACTCCCCATTTCCGTTCTTGTCAGACAGCTTTCAGCAATGGCTAGCAATCTTTCTGCATTTCAGCAGACTGCATAATAACAGTTTTAAGTAGCATGATCTGTTACTTGGATAATATACTCATTATGGGTGGAAATTAGGAAGCTTATTTGAGAAATGTGAAGTGCATTAAAATAAAATGATCTCCCAAGTGAGACTGAGGCTAAATGTAAAAGACACTCTTTCTGAAAAAAAAAAGAGAATTTACAAAGATGTAGGGGCTGTAAACATTTGGAATAAGCAGCGTGACTTTTACAAGCGTGATATCAGCAGGGCTAATTTCAGATGACTGATTGGAAAGGCATTTAAGCCTGGAGAAAAAAAAACCCCACACCACTACAACAAACCTGCAAAAAAGCTAGTGCAGGGAATCCCAGGGAGCCTTTGTTTTTTGCCTAAGTGCAAGGGACGTTTTGAACCTATGGTGTCTCTAGTAATAACTTCAGTGACAGAAGCTAAAAATAAGCACTATGCAAACACAATGGAATTCACCGGTGTGGGAAGGCGTTTGACTGCAGCACAGACTTTGTAAATCAGGATCCACTACCAAAAAAACATTCCTCTGCAGTTAGAAGTGCTGTCCCATAATGTGAAAGCTGAACAGATACAGGGTGCCAGTCACTGCCTCTTCCTGAATCTTAACAAAAATGGTCTTAGTAATAAAAGGTCTACGAGGCCATATCATAAGATTTTAAGATCCTGCCTTGAATATGTAGGCTTTTCCATCTGTGCAGAGTTAAGATTTAAAAATAACCCTTTTTTTTGAAGAGCTGAAATTGAACATGATTTGGGGATAGTGAAAATGTGGAGCAAGAAACATCTTGTGGGAAATACTGTCCAAAATCATAAGCATCTAGCTGAGAAAAGGTGAATGTGCCAAGACTATCATGAGATGATGGTTTTTAACTTGTGACAGCAGTTTTGCAAGGGGAAATTTTTAACAGAATGGCAATGAAGCTGCCGAAGAGGCAACATGGAAATTACTCCAAAAGTTCATAGAATCATGGAATGTGTTAGGTTGGAAGAGACCTTTAAAGGTCATGTAGTCCAACTCCCCTGCAGTAAGGAGGGCCACCTTTAACTAAATCAGATTACTCAGAGCTTCATCAAGCCTGACCTTGAATGTCTCCAGATATGGGCCCTCCACTACATCTCTGGGAAAGCTGTGCCAGTGTTTCACCACCCCCAAAGTAAAGAACTTCTTCCTAATGTCTAATCTAAACCTGTCCCGCTCTAGTTAAAACCACTGCCCCTTGTCTTATCGCTACATGTGCTTGCAAACAGTTCCTCCCCAGCTTTCTTTTAGGTCCCCTTCAGGTACTGGAAGGCCGCTATAAGGTTTCCCCTCAGCCTTCTCTTGCTATTGAAGGGCAAATCCAAATAAGGGAATGGATTTGACCACTCTAAATACAGCTTCTCCTTCCTCATTTGGTGCTGGTGTTGCTGCTGAAGCCTCTACAGGTCAGGTAGTGCTTCGTATGAGCTAGGGTCCATCAACTGTGTAGGCTATGTCCAGTTACAGGGGTGTTCCTGACTCTGTAAGTCTAATAAGCAGGACTCACAAAGCCGTGTGGTCACAGTCTGAAAAGGGCCCTACCCATGCACCTAGCTGACTTTGTGAATGTTCTTCAAAACCTCATCAAGGTGTACAGCAACTGGCTTGGTGCAGAGGTGAGGGCAAATGTTCCTCATAGGTACTGAGATGAAAAAGAGGCAGTTATTTTAAAAAGTGTGACCTCCAGGGAATGCAGTAGCATTTTGAGGAATTTTATTCACCACCTGTGATTTCAAGAAGCTATTTTATTTGTTGATGAAATCCAGCTTCTGAGGTAAAGACAAAAGGGATTTTAAAAGTTTACCATAAAATACACCTATATGGGAAAATGGAGTCTGACACATGTATCGTATTAGTAATTAGATCTATGTTAATTCTTCAGATCTATCACCATGTTATCTAAGAACCTGGTAATGGTTGATTTTTAAAAGGTTTTCTTTTACCTTCAGTAAAATGAAGAAAATCACGCCCCTGTCCTCTGATTCTTACTTGGCTTTCTTTACTACCTCTGCAGAAGTATGGTTCACAGAATGAATATTTCTTAGCTAATTGCTAGTACCAGGAGAATAGAAACCCTCAGCACTACTGCCATCATAAAATAATTTATAAAAATAATTGATCAGATGCTTCCTAACTTCCTAAAGTGAGTTAGTATAGTCTGATATGAAAAATAATAATGCTGAAAGGCAAGTCTGCAAAAAGAACTGGCTGAATAATTCATATCTAAATGGTACCTGATAAATTTTGCTCCTTTTCTCCATTGACAGAAAGCCTATATGCAGTTTACTGTTTCTGCAGATCTGTTCTGTTATTCTATGATTCATGTGCTCTACAGATCTCTTTTGGAGTGTTGTCTGTATCATTTAACCAAGCCTGCTTGTGTAAGGCACACGGTGTTGTCTCTGTTTCCTGGTGGTGGGGTGCTGATGCTAACAACCAGGACTGCAATACTAATGTTCATGGAAAATAAACATAAAATTCACTTTCTATAAATATTTGAGCATAAAATCTTAGTACTTGCTTTACATGAATATTGATAACAGTAAAATACGGTGTTATGAGTTTTCCAAATGTTCGTGGAAAGTTAAACAAGGTCGAAGGCAGACTGTTTGAAAATGTGTCTGAACATTCATGCTGCTTTTTCCTGGTTTCAGAGCTCTGAGACAATTCTAAGCCATGCAGTTGTCAACAGGATCCTTTTCTTCTTTCCTTATCCATATTTATGTGTTTTATATGTGAGTCCCGACATGAGTTTGCAGAAGGAAAACTTCACCTATTAGCACTGATGGCATAAGGTGCATGCTAAGGATGCCCAGAGCATCACAGCATTATTTTTGGTCCTTAGAGCTTGTTTTAGGGAACTGCTGAAGTCCCTGACGGCAGCCTTGCTGGCATGCATGCTCCCAACACAAGCCCGCTGGCAGGTCAGCTGGGAGGACGCAACCCCACAACCTTATTTATTTTTTAAGATAAGCACTTGGATACCTGCAGTGAGTCACTGGAAAGCACATTGTGTCTGAGTTCACTATGTCTGTCAGAGTGCCAGGAAGCACAGCTAAGCTGTTTTTAAAGTGCCACCACAGAACCAGATTTTTCTAAGTCCCCAAATAGCAAAGCAATTTCAGGAATATAGCAAGATAAACAAGAAGAAAAATATGAAAGCAAAACAGTAAGTGCAGGCTGAGTATTCTCTTGAAACATCAAGTGTTAATCACAGACTGCAGCAAGGAAAGGGGGACATGGGAAAAATACTGAGTAGTGACATTTTGTAATTGCAAATGGTACGGTGAGTACCAATAACCTTCATCATACTCAGAAGCCTTAGAAACATTGTCTGTGAGTGATGCTTGATAAAACAAGAAAAAACTCTCTTCTTGTCAAGAAGACTTCTTTTCCCTCTTGGTACTCAGCTTCTGCATGAATAGGCTGACGGTGGAGTAGAAGATGCCTTTTGTGATTGTATTTTAGCTCCTGCGTTGTTGATATCATGGAGCAACACGGTCCAGGTGGCAACTCATGGGCTGAATCTCATGTGCAGGGCCCTTTCTGCAAGCGCCCCTTTTTGTCAGTGTGCCCAAGGACAAGCAATTAAGCTGCGTTAAAATCTACCCCCATCAGTTGTGCCTTCACCTGCAAAGAGGAGGTTCTTAGAGCTGGAGGGGATGCCTCTGTGGCTGTGTATGTGTGTGTGTGTGGTACGGAGGACAGAGAAACTTGAGGCACGCGTTTCCACTTGTCATCACCAAAGAAATGCTTACCCTGCATGTGTGTGCACTGTCTGGCTCCTGAAATTGGGGTTCACTCCTTCTAGCTACATAAGTTAAAGCACATTTTTTAGCATGCAATATTTCTCCATAGAGACTTTTCTTAAGGATAAAAAAGTTGAATCTAGGCATTTAAAAAAAATAAAACTTGTGTTTTATTTTTTGACTTATGTTCTTGGATCAGTGGATTGTTTTTAATTTTTTTTTTGAGGTTGTTTGTGGCAACAGAATAAGGTGGAGGAGCTGACATTTCAAGGATGTCTTTTGTACACAGAAGAAATCGAGTATAAATACATTTTGAATTCATGAATTGGTCTGTTTATACTGAGCTATCTTTCTGATTGAAATATAAGATCTGCAGCTATGTGGGGATCCTATGCTGAAATTAAAGATACACTTTCTGCTGGAGAAGAGCATGTGCTGTTTCTTGGTAAAACACTTATAGCTTTAGTACATACAGAACTTTGCTCATATCCTGCTCATAGTTTCTTCTGCAAAAGCAGCATGTATGTAAATTTTCATTCTACTTTAATGAAATAATTCCCTGCTAATAATATCAGGGTTACCAACTGCTTTATCTAGTAATGGAAATTCTTCCACATTCAAGATAGGGGCTTTCCTAGTTGACATTAATACATCAATCTAATTATAACAGCCTTAGATAAAGGGGCAAAACAAACGGATTTCATTCTGCCTTGCCTCATAGCCACAAGAACATTTCTTTTCAGTTCACATATCTTTGCATTGCAGGTCATATATCTCATAAACTTACAGAATAAAGCCTGCTTACTACTAATTACATTTGCTCTCTGCAGTGCCATCAAATTTATTTCTGCTGTGACACTAGTACAAATATTCCACTTTGTTGCTAACACTGAACTGCCTTATGAAGTCTTTGTCCACCTGCTATTATGGTAACATGTGGCTTATAACAAGACGTCTTTTATATAATTTTTAACATGCTTAAATATCAAGTTGCCTTTACTTTGCCCTATGTAATAAACCACTGGACGTGCAGGAGAAGGTTAATGTAATAGGCAAAATAAATCAATTTCAAGTTTCAGCTAATAGCCCTAATAGTTAGGCAAATCTCATCAAAGTTTTCTGTTTGAGGCTAATTTGACAGCAGACCTAACATCAAGAAACAATTACTGGCCTCAAAGTGGTTCTTGTCTTTATCTCCTGTTTTAAGACACATCAAATGAAAATTAGAAGAAGCAAGGGAGAGGAAATGTTATAGCTAACATTAAACTCCTGAGTGTGTGAGTTAAATTCATTTTACTTGCATAGCTTGAGAGGTCAATGAAATGCAAGCGCTAGGACCTGGCCTCTTTGTGTTGTATTTTGTAATTACAGCTTATGGGAATTCATGTGATTGTTTAGAGCAAGGATGCTGTTGGATGTCTATGCGAGTGAGTTTCTTTGCACTTGTTCTAATGTTTTTTACTGAAGCCATAGCTACCAGCTATATAGTGTTCTTAGCTATGGACTCAAAGCAAGGAGCTTGTCTAAAGTGAGTCACAATGATGTCACTTTTCTGGCTCTGTCAAGAAGCTTGCTAACAGTTGATGCTTTGTGTTGATGGGCACAGTCACCTGGGGGGCTGCAGCCCATGAATGCAAAGATGAATTAATTCAGAAATGAACAGGATGAGTCTGTAAGATGTACTGATTTTACCCTGAACCGTGTCTCTTCGGACCATGTCAGGTGAATGCCACAGGTGCTAGGTGTCCTCACTTTAATGGCTTCCCAAACTAGCTTTAATTTTCTGCTAAAATGGGTTTTGGAAGCTGAATAATGCACAAATAGAAACATACACAGAGCTATTTCAGGATCCCCAAACTGGCATGCCTTCACTCAAACGATAAGCATCTAGCTGTGTCTGTGAAGCTAGGCACATCAAAATGTCCTTCTGCTGTCGTAAATTCTTAACTTCAAACTAAGAGAATTCAAATATTTTATTCAAAAATTCAAAAGCTGGCCTCAGTTTATTGACTATTTGTATGCTGTATCATATCACTTGTCATACTCTGTGTAGGCAACAAGTACATCCGCTTGGTGAAGATTTCAAATGAGTGTAGCAGCAGATTAGAACTTTCCTTGAATATTGGTATTTGGATGAATAGTCCATACAGGACTGTCCCAAGAATATATGCATTTTCTGGCATCAGTGAAGAATGGTATGTTCCTGCAATACATTTAACTTGACATACACCAAATATTGGAATCTTACTTCTGGGGAGTGTCATGGCACATTTTTTGACTTGACGTGTTCCATAACTGATGCAATTCTTTGGGAGATTTTGCAAAACAATTCATTCTTACTATAAAAGCCTGATTTGCCATCAGAACAGCCTCACAGTCCAAGTCCAGACTACAGAGTTACTAATTAAGACCCTTAAAATAAGCTGGTGTGATACAAAAGGAAAAAAACCAAACCCAAAAAAAACCCCAAAAAACCCCAAAAGGAAGGTAACTACTGATCTTGAAAGCACAGAGAGAAATAGCACACCAAGTAGCAGAATCAAAATTAAAATGAGAATAATACAAGACACAGATCAAAGCTGACCTGACCTGGAACCTACAATTTCTGTTGAGAGGCACAATAGCGTCTCTGTTACTATTGATAAGTACTTCTTGCAGCACGAAAGTTTTATTTACAGCTCCCATTGGAAAAGGTAAGTATCAGGTACCACTTTCAGATATTTCTTTGGCCAGTTTCTCTGGCACAGGCTAAGCAGAAGATCACACTGGACGATGAACATAGCATCTTTCTGGCCTTAAAATCTGCAAAAGGTCAAGAAAACACTGTTAAGAAGTAAAATTGAAGAAATGTGTGGAATGATATTATTACACAGTTTTAGTGATTGCCATCCAGTTCCACACATATTTCTTCAATTTATTTTTTAATGAGCTCTATTTCACCTATATAACTGTCCCTCTAGGAGCATGAATCCAACATTTAGATTATTTAAATTTTCACCACTTAACCTTACAAGTGCCTCAAATGTGTAGTAGTCTATAGCCTGGTACATCTACAGGACACAGTGCAGTACTCCCTGAAAGCGGTTAGATTTGTATGGAAGTCACATTGCACCTGGACAATGCGCTGTGAAAGTTTTAGAGTTGACAATGTCAGTCCTGTCTCAAGGATTTCTGTACCATGTCTGCCACAGGTACTCATGAAATATGATTTACCTGTCACTGATTTGGCCCTGCAGGTGTGTGTGACTAAATCAGAAAAAAAGTTTAGAAGTGAGTGAGAATATAGGTTCTTCCAATTCTTTTCTTTCTGCTATGGCCATTACTGTGCTTTTTTGTTGTCACTACTCATGATGTATACCATCAAGGGCCATTTGTAAACTCTCAGCTTTATGTTTTCCAAAGAAGGATTTGAGCAATGGAAACATAAAAAATAATCCACCAACAAATACTGCTTTTCTCATTCAGCACAAGTCAACAGTTGTGAACTGTTTAAAATATGTTTATATATTCACACTTTTTCTGGGTTTGCATAAACAGAGAAATCTGGTGCATATTTGCAATAAGTTTGAAAGTTCAATAATTATCACCAGAAGTCATCATTAAGCCTCCAGATAAACAATGGAATGTCACTTGGTTTGAAAATGCAATAGGAATAATTTCTACAAATTATTCCTGTGATGAATTTGGCTCATTAGCTTTTACTAGAGGAAAAGGAAACTGAAAAGTTAATATTTCAGTTCACTTTTTCTTCCCCTCCCTTTTTTTTTTTTCATCATCTGGGAGTGCTAGTTATATATCTTGCACAGTAATAAAGGGAACCACAGGGTAGTCAAAGAGACTAGAAACCATGAAACTCTGAACCAATAGTGAGTAACAATAGATGCAGCTGTTATCAGACTGCAAAGAAGTATTGATTCAGAGTCAAGTTCTGTCCTTTACAGTCTTTCAAGACTCAGCCTTTTCCTTGAAGCAGTCACATAGATGGGTCTTTTAGATAAATTATCTAGATTAATTTCTGTGTTCATTCAGCATCACTTCTTTCTTCCTTTGCTCATATCATATCTAGCCATGACGCTTGCTGATGTGAGATCTTTTTGCTGTCTGAAAACAACTATAAAGAAGAATTGTCAAAGCTTTTTGAACACAGGCATTTTAAGATGGGAAATTGTTTTGGTTGGAAGCATTGGTCAGCTGGGCTTTCAGTTTATACTGCAATTTGATTAACTGTAATGACAGAGAAGATGTCAGGAGTGTGGTGTGCCAGGAGCAAGTCACCAGCTGGTTGGAAATCTTTGGGGGATCTATAAGGCTCAATCAAAACATCTGCTCAATCTAGAATGCATGCTAGTCACATTAATGAAAAAAACCCCACTCTTATTGAAAACTGGAACTGATCAGAAACTTTCTGATTTAACATTTTGCCCTCTTACAATCCTGATATGTCAGAATAAAATTTTCCTATGGTGCTTGATCTCCAACTGGGCACCTATCCCAGTCCCTACCACCCTGGTGCTGCCCAGAATTCCACCTTTGAGCACATGAGGCTCTGAAACTTTGGCAAAGAGAATTTCAGGGATGATTAGAGAAAGTCAAAGAACAGGATAGATCTTAAACTATTGTGGTTATCTAAGGAAAGGTGACCACATTTAAGTTTTATACAGAATTCTCTGTAGTCCTTGCAGAAAATGGGTAAGCCAGAGAACAGTTTCATCTGTTCTTTTTTAAGAAAGGGTGCTTTGCTTCGGCTGAAAGAGATCATCCTTTGGGAATGCCTGCTTCCTTCCATTTTTCAGAGATCCTAAATCAGACTTCAATGTAAACCTTTTGGACAGAAAAGCTGGGGCAGAAGAATCCACATGCAAACATATATAAATATAATTAAAATTATAGTTATGTGTGTGTATATACACACACACGCACATATGCATAAAGATATATACATATACATCTAGATTAATTCCAATTCTGCAAGAAATTGTAGTAATTTATTTTCCTTTTTTTTAAATAAGGATATAGTGTTGAAATCTAGGAATATCTTGACAAAGACAGTCCTAGTTTTCACAGATTTCTGTGTCTTTTCTGTAAATGATGAAATCTGAAGTCTGCTAACCACAGGTGTAAATGCTGTAGCCTTCTAACAGAGTTAGAACATGAAAATAAACTATTTCTGCAGTTCTGATAGGAAAATAAAATATTTTTTTCAGTGTTGAGAAAGATTATTTTCAGGAGTCACATATAGCTGGGTATGTTCAAATGCTTTTCATCATGGAATAAAATGATCTGAATGCAAGACATATTTTTCAGTCTCTCACTATGGCTATCATGCTATGACAAGAGAGGTACGTTAATTTACCCTTGCTGTTCGGGCTCGTTCAGCATGGCATGGATTAATTGGCCAATAAGTTCTGAAGCAGATGTAAAGTGGCAGTCCAGTGTTTCCAGTGGGGTTATTATAAAACACTTGCTTTCTTAGTTTCCAGTATAGAGGGCTTTGGGCCATATAATCCATAGAAGAAATTGGTAACTAAATGAAATCCTTACTCTACCTAGAAATAAAGATCTATTTATGATATTTAGAAGGCACTCCTACTGTGCTATCTGAGGACCTCACAAGCCTTACGGTAGCTTTGCTTTTATACAAGTAGGAAATGGAGACCCCCTGAGTGACTTGTCCAAACTCATCGGAAAGGTCTGTGACAGAGTGGTGTCAGGCACTCAAGTCTGCCCACCTTCCGGCTAATGGTCTAACTCCCAGCAGAGAAAGTATAGCTGCATGCAGCCTAAAATTGGGAAGGAACACAATATAGAAAAATGTAGGAGAGATAAAAGAATCAGTAAATTCAAAAATTGAGGTTATATCTGGCCTGAACATCTTTAAGACCGCAGAGAAAATAACTAGCTGCAAGAGGCTAAAGGACATTCTGCAGTTTCAGATATGTATGCTACTCCTGTTCCCATTTCCAAGGTTGTTTACTATTATGGCACCAAGGGTTGTGATATCAAGTCATCTCATATAATGCTACTGACATTTCAGTGCATGTCAGATATGTTTTAGTGCTGCATGAAAACATGAGATTTTTAAAGAATGTATGTCTCAATCTATTCCATTCCATTTCAAACATCCAGCAAGAGCAGCATTGGAAATGTCTTTGATACCTTCTAAGAAACAGAAGATTGAGTTCCATGGTTTCACCCCATCTATCTACAGAGCTTTCCCTGCAATTCTGAGCAAAACCAGGAACAGAACATTTTAAAAAATTTCTCCATAACTGGACTATTGAAAGGGTCTGGTCTTGTTCCTGGACCACACAGAATCTGTAACTTCTGTGACCGACTGTGTATGCAACCTCTGTCTTATTTCTGTGTTTATGACCACAGTGAAAAATATGGCTGGATAGAAAAAAAAATCATATATATGGTTGGTGTTACGAGTTTTGCACTTTCGTTGAGTACTTATTTACCTGGTTCCCACGCATGTAATGCATAACAATAGAATGTGTAGAAATGGCATATAAATTAATCTGAACTTCTTTAGGTTATGATGACCAGGTAAATTAAATTGCATTTTCAGTGGCTCTTCCATAATCTCTGAAGTAAAAATCTGGGAAAAGAAGATGCTTTTGGTTTACCTCAAAACTGATATGTAAAAAGTGTTGATAATAAAAATGTCATCTTTTGTTGTAATAGTGATGGAAAATCTCTCTTTGTTTTCAGTCATCTATATCACATCCACTAGCCGCACTCAGGAAAATATTCAAGATGCAAAATAGTTTTAGATCCCAAAGAGCCTGTAGTATATATTTTATTTCAGAATATCAGTTATGCTACTCAGGTAGGATACTGAAGTTTCCAGCTTATCAGACAATTATGCATAATTCAAAATTTCTGGAGACTTGAGTCTCAGGGCCTCTAGTTAGTCATTCAGTTAGATCACTGCCCTTAGTTTGGTGCCTAGTTTTGGTACTGTGCTTCAGGAGACGTGTCTAATAACAAGATTTGCAAACTGTGCTGAGCTACTTAAGATAGCCAGTAGGAACTGCTATGAACATAGGTGGTCTTAAACTGTCTTCCAGTATTTACAGCTTTAGCCCCAGTGGGACTCACAACACTGAAGCTCTACTGTATATGGTGCTATTATTCATTTCTCACAAAATGTGTCTGGAAAAGCCAATGGTGATCCTTCCCTAACCTTTTATCCAATAAGTCATGATTAAAGTACTCACCCAGGTTGCAGGAAAGGCAGATTCAATTGCCTCCTCTACTTAGCAGGATTCAACCCCCCCACACCCCCAT
This sequence comes from Zapornia atra, assembly GCA_013400835.1. NCBI lineage: Eukaryota > Metazoa > Chordata > Aves > Gruiformes > Rallidae > Zapornia > Zapornia atra. The sequence goes on from VZTU01000854.1 coordinate 56,074, forward strand.
GTCCCAGAAGAGCATCATAATGGGCAGCCTATAGGCTATTCTGAGTAAAGGCTTTTTCAGTCCCATGAAAGCTGTTTCATGCTGTCTGAAATAATTGAAACTAGTGGTAGTGCTCTTGTAGCTGTAATGGTCTAAGAATAATAAGAGAAGAAAAGCTTGGTGGGAAAAGGTAATGTCTCCTATAAGAACATCTGATGTACCTGAAAGAAAAGGACAAGCTCAGGGTCATCTAAAATATTCCCCAGATCTACAGTAGAAATTTAATTTCACAATAATACATTTTGTAAAAGATGTAGGGCCAAAGAGAGTTATTATGACACTTGGGACTGCAGACTTCACGCCTACTCAGAGGAGTACTGACATTACTTATTCATGGGATGAGGATATGGCATTTAGGTAGCTAAGTTAGACGGCTTCAGCTCCATTGTTGTTTTATCCACTCACCCTGTAAGAACGGATAAAACAGGACATGCAGCTAGAAGTTGTAAACTATTATTATTATTTTTTTAGCACTTATTTTAAATATCGTTAATCCCTGTCAGTTCACAGAGTTTTATGTGTTGGTAGCTTTGGAAAGATATCCTCACCAAAGTCTCAGGTCTTGCAGTAGTGTTCAGTGAGTTATTCTGGAGTGTACCACCTCCATTTTATGTGAAATACTGGCTTTTTCATGAAATTTCTCACAGCAAGTGTCCTTTGTTTTTCATCAAAGCTGCTTGAATACGATTTCCAATCTGGGCTGGGTGCTGAAGGATTTGCCTTTCCAGACACTCCCCTCCACGGTGGAAACCTGCAGGGCTGTGTACTGGGAAATGTGCGGGCTGAGTACACATGGGGTCCACCAACACACCTGCATGGAGAATGGGTGATGCTCACGGCTGTGTCCCCCAGCTTGGTTGGTCCAACTTCAGCTCAAAAGTGCCAACTCTTACCTTCATCTTAGCTTTTTTCTCCATTATTAATTTTCACAGGAACATTATACAAGCACTCCTGTAAAGTCAGAGGTCATACATGATTTCTATGAGAGGATAAGTCAGGGTATTAGCTGCAGTTTGGAGAATGCATTTTTATTGTTTTTCACAGTTACATACAGAATGCCAGTTAAACAATGTCCACCAGCCAGGATAACATCCCAGAGGCCCAGGAGTACAGCTGTACTATTTTCCGGACCACCAATCTCTCATTTACTGTTAACAATCTTGTCAACATTGCTAAAAAAATTAACATTTTCTTCTCATTTATCTTGCAGAAATGCGTACTGGCAGCTGTAGCCCTTAAATGTTAGAGTAATGCATAAAACCAGAGATAATTATTTTTAAAAAAATTTTCTCCAGGAATTTTTCATATTTTAGATCTTACTTTTACCTTAAGAATTTGAGTTGTATTTTAATTATACCCTTCCTTTCTGACCAGTCCTCCTTTGCCTGTCATAAATAGAAATGGCTATAAGAAAGACATGAAATGCAGGAATAAAACAGGCTAAAGTATCAGGACAAAAAGTAAAAAGAGTAATTCAGATTCTTTTGGCTAATAAGGCACAGAAGTTCAGTTAAACAACAAAGTCATACAGGGAGTCTTTGGTTGGAAATTCCATATTGATAATAAGCCCTCCAATAATATGTAGAAAACACAAAATTCAATGACATCAAGGCACAAATCTAATTTGAAGAAGAGTCATCCTTGAGGGTCTCAATTTTCTTGTCATTTGTGTGATAACATTTACTAAAACGTCATTAATGGTAAACATTTAAATCAGAAGAAAATCTCCATGGATCATTCAAAAGGTCAGGTCACATACCCTTATACAAAGTCCAAAGAAGCAAACAATGCATTTCTTCTCGGCATTGCAGCGTCATTAACAAGGTCCTCTCACTGCTGCTACAGAACAGAGGTAAAGAAGAAACTTTTTGAGCTGCACTTAGCATTTTCTAAAGTCAGGACCACTTTTAGGCCATTGGAAGTCTTGTATTACTCCTCAAAAAAAAAAAAAAAANAAAAAAAAAAAAAAAAAAAAAAAATGTTTCCTATGCAGAGTGGGATTTCCTGCTTGTAGAGATGGCAGATGCAGAAGCATTGCAACAGCTTGTGGAGGCAGTTAGAGCTGAAACAGGCACCAAATGGAGTTTTACTGAGACCGTAGCGTTCACCAAAGACTGGGTGCAGAGATGGCACAGCTGCAGCAAGCCATGTTAGAAAGAGGCCCACTTTGAGCTGTAACTAAAATCTTCACAGGAGAAATGTGCAAATTTTGCACTTAAAAATATAGTTTTGATATTTTTTTCCCCCAAATGTTGAAACTATTGCACTCTGTTCTGCAGAATGTGTAGTGGAGAAAAACTCATTTCACTATGACATGATTTTTTCACTTAATTTAGTTTTATTCAATTGCTACATCAAGAGTGTCACTCACATACATGGAGCTGTTTTTACATTGTCAGACTGTATTGTTCATCTCTACTATAATTTATATTATTTAAATATTTTGTATTTTTCCAGGGCTATTGAAACGCTTTTAACTTTCTGAGACAACATATTTTGACATTAGCAAAGTGTGACAATTTGACATTATCAAAACAACCAATTCAATATTTCTGATTCTACATTTCTTGGAGATTCTATTCTGTGAAAATTGATGACATTTTGACATTTCTCTCTGATTTGGAATTAAAACCTTATTTTATTGGTAAGAAATTTTCATTGAATGGGAACTCCATTTATAGATTGGACACTGTTGTGACTCTCATACTATGGAGCAGCACCTTCTCTAGGGGGTGATTCATCTGTTTCTAAATGAGGTATTCCAGAGAGTTGGGATAAATTGTCTGTTAGAGGTGCCCATACCCCTGCACTCACCGGGAAACGTGGTTAGGCAACTAGTTTAGGTTTTGGTATAAAGTTTAGATGTCTGAAGTGGGACAGAAGTCCCATACAAAATGAATCCAAATTCCAAGGAAATTTACCCATTAACACCACAAGTAAGTAGTTGAAATTAATGCACCACCCATGAGATAAGTTTAGGTTTGAGTAAATGGTAGGAAGGTAGGGTTATTTTAATTTATACTATCTTACAGTTTCCTTGTAGGTTGTCTTTTGTTTGTTTCCTTGCTGTATTCCTTGTATTGCATTCCTCTTGTAAGCTTGCAGGTTATACAATTTAAAAACACTGGCCCTCTCAATCCATGTTTGCATTGCTTCTGAATTTGGCCTCATGTCTTTAGCCACGAGTCAATTTTATTTAAATTCAGTCAATCAATAGCTTGACCTGCTGAAGACACAGAGAGTAAGAGTCCTGATTAGCTCGCAATGATGTTAGCTTTCCTCCTCGCAGGACACTCTTGAAGAGTGAATTACGTTTTAAAAGTAAACAAAGTCATGGGGAGACTAAGCTTTAGAAAAATACTCTTTCTGATCAGTTACTCTCTTCCCGGGAGCCACATGCAATAGATGTCATTTTTCTTGAGCTGTAAAAACTAAATGTCCTCAGCCTTGTGCTGTGGTTTCCTCTCTGACTCCATTCAGAAAACTGTTCTCTCAGAGTATAATTGGGACCCCTGATGCCATGTTATACTCCGAAGAATTAAAGCGAGAAGCAACCTTGTGATTTGTACTGTTCTGCACACCGCCTGTATTATGCAGTGCTATGGTCAGACTAAGGCAGCAAAACTTGGGTTTTTTACCAATTATTTTCTTTCCCTATTAAGACCTCTTGAGTGATCTGAGCTCTGCTGAATTAAATAAAAGATCCCTACTGGTGCCAGTGACTCAATCCCTCCTGCCTTTTTCACATGAGCAAAACCTCACAGCTCCATACCTTGCAGAAGTTTGAACACTTACTTCAGGACACCACTAAAATATTCTCCTTGACTCAGCCACGCCATCAGCAGTCTATGCTTCATAAGCAGAGTACATCCAAGATTTAATGTATTTTGCCTCAGAACATCCAGGGAAAGCAGCAAACTTCTTTTACCTGTATTTTCAGCAGATAAGTAAAACAGAAAAGCTAAAGTGTCTCTATACTGTGAAAACAGACATACGGCCTCCTTGCTCCAAGCCCAGCCCTGAGTCAGGCTTGGTCCCAAAGTCATACACCTGCTTTCAAGTAGCTGGGAGCCAGCAGCAGGGTCCAGCTGAGAGGAAAATGTCTCTGCTAACTGGATGGTATCCTGGCTTCCAGACCACAGCAGTGATGTGACCTTCAAGGACAAAACACAGACCTTGTCCTTGGGTCAGCAGCACACCCATCTGGGATCTCCCAACCACCCAGGCAGTCTGTGGAGGACTCAGACTGAGTGCCTTGTGCTTTGGGAGGTAATAGTATGCCCACATGAGATAGTTCACTGAAAATCTAGGGACTGCATTTTTTTAGATCATTTTTAAAAAGTGGTCAGTAACTGTACAGGTTCTGTGAGTTTCAGCATCTATTTCTGAAAGGTGTCCTATAAAACTGATACTCTGTAAATTCATTATATAAAGCTATAAGGAGTCAGTAATGTCAGACTGAGGACACCAGCTGACCACAGTTATCACAGGAACTGTGCAGTATTTGAGAAGTTCTGTATGAATTGGTGGAACCAAACAGAATTATTTAGCACTATTTAGCACTTCTCATTAGTGCAGTCATCTGATATGAAAAAGGCAGTTGTGGTGTTTCTTCCTCAGTTTGCTTTTTTGTATCATTCCTGTGACAGTCTGCAAACTTTTTCCTTAAGCCATCAATGTGCTCCTTTTTTTTCTCAAGATGTGCTTCTAAAATTGAGACTGGATCTCCTCCTGTGGAGAGCACAAGTTTCCAAGTGGCACTGGGTGCCATGTTGATTCAAAGAGTTGCAGTGGTTTGACTTTTCTTGTTTCTGCTTCATAGCATTGTGTTGTGTGGGACAATAACTGAGCATTTCATTGCAGTGGATATAGGACCACCGTGTTGTCATAGTGTGTGTGTAACCATGGCTACTACCATTTTTCAGTCCATTTTTCCTTGCATGTAGCTGCAGTTATATTTTTGGGGTTATATTATTTGTGTCTCATTTTTGAACAGGAGCCTTTGAAATAGAAAGTATCTTTGATACAGAGTTGTCCACCATCTCCAGTCTTCCGGATTTTGTTGAAAGAGGTTAGAGTGAAATCATTCAACTTAGTCTTTACAATTTGACTGAACCTGTTAAAAGCTGATCACTTCTAGGCAAGTCTGCAAGCTCACGCTTGCTATTGACAGCGAGAGCTGGTGTTCGTGACACCCTTCAGGGAAAGCATCTTTCTTTGCGATAAAGCCCAGCAAAGCAAACTGCACACCTTTCATCACAGTGCACAGTGGGAGCAGGTCCTGAGCCAAAGTCTGCTGACATCAGTTGAATCTTTTCATTTACTTCAGTGTTATTGAAGGTTCAGGCCCTACAGTAAAGTGAATCATTTCCACTGCTAAGCAGCAAGCAGGAGGATCTGAGCCGTGGCAATGCAGAAGTATGCAGTGCAGTGCTGTGAGGTCTGTCAGTATATTCAGAAGGGATGTCACTTGGGAGACCCTATCTGAGAGGTAGAATTGGTCTCTCAAAACCTGTTTTTTCTGCCTTAGATGTAAAAGACACTGTCACTTACCTTCACCAAAGAAAAAAAGAGGAATTTAAGCAAAACCAGTTTTTGCAACTCAGCCAAGCAGCAAAGCTATCTAACCACTGACAGAAAAATACTGAAAGCACTAAACAAAACTCTGCTAGTATGACGACTGGCACTGTTTCCTTCAGATCATTTAAATCAGAATGAGACTGCATGTAAACACCAGAGCAAAGCAGTATAAGCCTACAAAAATCAGTAGAGCTCTTCCAACTGTGAATCTGGCCCCAAAGGCACACTTTGAAACAAAGTGGTAACTAATTTTTTTCAGGCTGGCTATTAAGAACAATCCATGACAACAATGGCTAATGGAAACAGCCAGCTCCAAAGCGTAGAGCTAATGCATTGCCTTCCGAAGAAATGGAGTTAATCAGTTATTACTGCTAGCTGCCCTGCTTGGGCACAGCTTCTGCTGGAATGTGCTGTCTGTTCGGATTGTATCCTCTAGACCATAGTGCTAAGTAGTTTTTAGCATCAGTTTTCAATGAGCTTTTGAAGGGGATTACTTTTCAATTTATATATACATATGTATATTTTATTGGATATTTTATTGGACCTTCCTTTTCACAGGAGAGATGTCAATCAGTAGCTGATTGTTAAAAACCCATTAAAATATTAGGCCGGTATGTGAGGTGATAATGTAGCTTATATTGCCTAGCTGTTACACCAGCTTCCCAGCTAGGGAGCTGCAAGGATTTGTTGAAGAATAATAATTCTAAATTTGCCATACTCATGAGTGCAATTAACTGAGAACAGACTTCAGGGAATAAGGAGTCTTCTGCTTCTGGCTAAGAAGTGATTAGTAACTGGCGTAAAACTTCACTGTTCGGGTAAATAAAAAAAATGAGACATTAAATATGCTAGAACCATCTAAGCTCTCCTTATCACTACTTATGACTACTGACAACAGGAGTGTTTGTGATATGACATGAAGCCAGAATTAACTTTACATATAGAATTTTCTATTCTGCTCACACTCTGTGGAGACGGTATTGCTGTCTGAGTGATTGGTTATGAGTACAGCTTTTTGCTTTGATGCACTCTTCTCAAGTCACATTTGCTTTTCACACAGTCTGTTTTCTCACAGTTCATGCTACTCTCATTAGTATTTTAATCAATGCTCCAAGGAAGTGTGGAGAAAACTGCTGGTTAGCTGAAGCTAACATTCAAACCTCTAGACCCTAGAGCCATGGTGATTTTGCTTCTGCTGTTTCTTGGGACCAATCCAGAGACCTGTTTCCCCAGACGTACAGAGCCCCCAGGCATCAGCCCAGCTGCCTGACCCTGCAGGGCAATGCCCCAGTGTGCCTGGTACCCCCTGTGCACACGTATGCTTGGTGTCCCCATGCCTCACTACACCACATCCCTGAGGCTGGCCAAGTCAGTTTGTGAAACAGCTGTGGGGATGGACGTGAAGCACTGCGCCCTTCCCTCATCTTGAGTGTTCTTTAGCTATGGTGTGGTACAGCTAAGTAATCTTCTAATTTATACATCTGTGCCTCTCACCCCTCCCAGCCAAAACAATTCTTCATTCTGTGTCATTCTATGCCTAATTGCAGAACGGTGCACTACCCAAGCTGCTATTTTATGTTTTTTTGTGGTATGCTACCCAGGAATATTGTTCTGGTCCCACTTTCTGTACAAATTCATTCCTCAGTGTGTGCCTTTCAACCCCAATCCCCTTTTCTGTCTGAGTATCCAATCCTTGACTCTTCTTGTGTTCCACATATTTTTTTCTCAACCATATTTCTCTCCCTTCTTCTAAGATCAGATTCTTGACTTGAACATTAAATGTTACATCAGAGGGTGGATAATGTCCTGGTTCTGGCCAGGCCAGAGTTAATGTCCCCAAGCAGCCAGCACAGGGGAGCTGAGTTAGCCCGGGTTGTTTTCCACACCCCCTGACACCACACCCCCCAAAAAGCACTCTGACAACAAATATAATATAAGTTTAGTCAAAGTTGTGTCTTCCCAACCCATTCTGAGTGGAAAAGAAAGTAAACACATTTATGAATAAGCACCAAACTCTGCAGTTTCCTTAAGTGGACGTGCAAAATGTTTCTGCTCAGGAATGTGAAAGAATTGCTGAAAGAATCTGTACTTCAAGCTCTAACCACCGAAGTTAGCTCATGGCATGATAGATCACCTTTTATGATGGTGTAGGGGAGGTAAGGTAGAAAAATGAGGAGTTTAGGTAAGCATATGACCAGCCCACAGTTTCAAAGTACAACCAGCCTTTTGAATGTGACTGACTCTGTGCTTGCTGATAGTGTGTAGAAATAGTTGTGGGTGATCCTAGCTAACTAATGTAGCCCTGCTGACCTTGAGCTGATGCCAAATGCTTCCTTGCCATGGGCTTAATAACTCAGTCTCTGACTTTCCCTCCACCCCTGCTACCACACACACATTTCCCAACTAGAAAGTAGCCACACAGGGCTTGTAATGTTGAATGGATGATTCATTTAGACCATGACTAATCTAGAGGTCTGTGCAAAAGCTTTGGTGAGAAGCATAACTCATTCAGAGTCGTGGTGGATTTAAATGCTTGCCAGCTGCATAAATAAATCTACATCCATGTGATTTAAGAGCATATCCCCACCCCAGCCTCTTCTCCTCCCACCCTTCTTCCCAGGCACAGCAAATAAGCAATTTCCTAAGCTTCCAGGATAAGTACTGGTTCTATCCAGGTTACCAGCTTTTTCAAAGAGACAGGATATTTTTTCAGTTCAAGCTGCCTCTCTACCTTAGACAAGTTCCTGTTGATGTACAGACAATTTTCAGGAGGTAGCAATTTCCTTTGCTAAACCAAGAGGAGGGGTCAGGACCTAAACTTCAATGACAGTGGTAGGTCACAAGTCTCTGTCATTCCTACAAGAGCATGGTGAGGGTGAGTTTAGAACAGCAAGGACCAAGCGAGCAGGCAAGGAATCACAGAGCAGGGGAGTTGCTGAAAGGAGGTTGTAGCCAAGTGGGTGTCAGTCTCTTCTCCCAAGTAACAATAGGACAAGAGGAGATGGCATGAAGTTTTGCCAGGGGAGATTTAGATTCAGGATTAGGAAAAATTTCTTTACAAAAAGGGTTGTCAAACACTGGGACAGGCTGCCCAGGGAAGTGGTTGAGTCACCATCCCTGAAGGAATTTAAAAGACATGTAGCTGTGATGCTGAGGAACATGATTTAGTGGTGTACTTGGCAGCTTTGGGTTAATGTTTGGACTTGATGATCCCAAAGGTCCTCTCCATCATAAATAATTCTATGATTATATGTTTGTCAATCTATTAATTGCATTACTATCTTATTAATGGAATCCAAAGGTATTTTTTTCTAATCTTCTATGCTTTTTAAAGGGAAAATTCTGGGGAAGTTCACAAATCATGGTAATTCCACTGAAATTAGTAGAGCCCTACCAGCCACGACCAGGGAAAAACTGTCTGCTCCTTTCAGTTCTACAGCATGTCATCAAACACTAAATCTATTGGGAATATCTGTAGAATGCAAAACAGTTTCATATAGGAAGACACAAAGTATGTACAAAGATATTTTCACACATAAGTCCAACTTAAATCAGTGGGAAACAGGTGTCAAATTTTTTCATGGGTCTGGGCTGTACACTCAGATCCTGAAATAGTTCCTGAGCTTTTTTCTCCTTTCTTAAAGTGACATATTTTCCCTGAGTAGAAACCAAATAAGGGTAAAAAAAAGTGATAAATATTTTTACAAACTAGGGAATTGTTTTCATAACTCTTGAATTCTAACTGACTTTATGGGAGATTGGATAGGAAAGGATCTCTGTATTAAACCCAAACAACTATATGTTTTGCTTTAGCTGTAAGTGACAATTTATGTTATGTTGCACAGGTAAAAATCTGTATTAACAAGAAAAAAAGTAAAATATATTTGTTATAGATGGCCATGATGAGGTGCTATTTCCTTCAAGATATTTCTGTACCTTGCAGTACCATACAAAAACATCTTTTCTTTCTGATAGGAGTAGCTGTGGCAGGTATAGGAGCTGAGTATACAGCATTTTTGTCCAAGCAATGCCCAGAGAGATGCCAGCCCTTTCAGTCTGTCATGTCTACAGATCTGCCTGGAAAAAAATGCTCAAGTCCTTCAAAGCCAGGCATTTTAGCATATAAACCAACCTGCTGTTGGTCAAGGGCTCAGTCTTGCTTATTGTAGGGATCAGCATGGTTTTGCATGAAAATGAGTGTTAATAGATTCCTGAAGTTTCAGAAAAGGCTATAGATTTTGAAAGACATATTATCTCTAAGAGCTAAACCCACCTAACAAACTTTGATGCTCACCTGTCACTAGAATTTGCTGTCTTCCATTAGAGCCTAAGTTCTCCTAACAATACCTGGAAAGAGCTGGGTGACTGGAGAGCATGTTCCTGGAAGGGAATTTAATTCACTGACAGAAAATGCTTTTGAGAGGGGTGTGACTTTTGTCCTATCCAATTTCCTCCATAAAACATGGTGATTGGTACTGTTCCTTAAGCAGGATACTTGGGATCTGGTTCTCACTCAGTCTGATTTAAAGAATGGTTTTGACTCCAGATGCCTGATTTCCCTGATCTTCCCTGTTGTACACTGTAAATGAAAAGTTAAAACATGTTGGAAATATTTGCATACTGTCTGAGGCCTGGCTTGTGTGTTTCCCAGCTCTATAGATGTCCTGCTTAGAGTTTAAAGTGTGAGCAATGTGTTAAATTTAGGGCTGTGAATTTTTTAAATTAAATTCCCTTGCTAATTCAAGAGTCAGTCCTTGGCTATAACAGGCTTGAACTTGCTAAGTTCAAGCATCAGTTTAGTAAGAAATATACAGTTAAAGAACACTGAATTTGGTCTAACTATTCTGTTGTGGTTTTGCATGTCTGGGTTGTGGTGGAGAAGGGGGGTTTCAGCGGTGGCTACTGCAAGAAGCAGCCAGAAGCTCTCTGCAGGCCCCACAGAGCAAACACCAGCTGGCTCAAGGCCTGCTGACCAAGGCTGAGCCCATCAGCAATGGTCACAGCACCTCAGGTAATCACATTTAGGAAAAAAATAATGCTAGCAGCTGCTTGTTGCCCCTGGAGAAGGGAGTGAGAAGATGTAAGAAACTGTGCAGACACCAAGGTCAAGGAAGAAAGGAGGCGGGGGTGGGGGGGAGATCAAGTGCTCTAGGTGCTGGAGAGAAAGATGCCCCTACAGCCTGTGGAGAAACACATAGTGAAGTAGGCTCTCCTCCTGCTGCCCATGGATGATGATGGGGGGCAAAGATCCCATCTACAGCCCGTGGAGGATCCCACACCAGAGCGGGTGGAAACACCTGAAGGACGCTGTGACCCTGCGGGAAGCCCACGTTGGCGCAAGCTCCTGGCAGTGAAACCTGCAGCCCGTGGAGAAACTGACCCACGCTGGAGCAGGTTTGCTGGAGAGACTTGTGACTGTGTGAGGAACCAGGCTGGAGCAGTCTGGGCCTGAAAGTCAGCACCCCATGGATCCATGCTGAGGCAGTTGGTGAGTAGCTGAAGTCCTGACAGAAAAGACTCATGTTGGAGATGTTTGTGGAGGACTGTTTCCCATGGGTGTGACCCCATACTGGAACAGGGGAAGGGTGTGAGGAATGCCCCAGCTCTCTGCCCAGTTACGAAAACAACTTGTGAGGAACTGATCGAAGCCCCCATTCCCCCATTCCCTGCTCCTCCCAATGTCAGGATGTGCGGGGAAGAAGGGAGAGAAATGACTAAAGTAAAGTCTGCTAAGAAGGGAGCGGAGGAGGGAGGTGCTTTGAATCTGGTCATACTTCTCATTATCCAACTCTGGTCTCACTGGGTGTGTAGTGTATTGAAATAAATTAGAGAGTTTCTTTTCTTTATTCTGTGTTGAGTCTGTTTTGCCTGCAACACTAATTGCAGAATGATCTCTCCCTGTCCTTATCTCAAATCCTAAGCCTCTCAATACATATTTTCTCCCCTGTCCAACTGAAAAGGGGAGTGATAGAGCGACTTTGGTGGGCATCTGGCCTCCAGCTAGGGTCAAAACACCACAATTAAACAACACTGAATTTGGTCTAACTATTCAAATGTCAATAAAGAAACCCTGCCTGTGTCTTTTTCTGTCTTCATGAAAATTGGAATTGAAGTCTTCTTGCTTTTTTCTGTCTTTCAGATAGTCAGCTGTGAAGCAGTCTATTCTGTGAGCAGATTTTGAAATAGGCTAAACTTAGCTCCTACTAAAGATGTGACACATGATTTAGAAATAAATAAATAAAATCTAACTGCCACTGCATGTAAATTTATTCAGTTTAGAAGGAGATAATAGCTATGGTTACAATAAGAGAAATATGTCCTCCTATGTTTTTAAATAAGAAATTCATTCTGTCTTACATCTATGTTCATTTTGTATGTGAAAGCAAAGGCAACTTCTTGCCATTTTTTTTTTTTTTTTTTGACCAGTAGCCATTTTCTAAAGTATGGCATGACATGCCAAGCAACATGAAGTTATGACTTTGATATCAAATCCTAGTTCAGGCAACCAAAACTCAACATGTACAGCACTTTTCTGGTTATCCCTCTATCATAAAATGAATCCATCATTTCCTTCTTATCAGTCTGTATACTAATTTCAGATTATTCTGAAGCAGTGCTTTTCAGACATGCAGATTACTAGGTCTAAGGACTATTTCTATATATTCCATGGAGGACATAAAAAATCCAGACCTAGTATTATTAACGTTATGTTCTCTATGCAGCAGTCTATTTTTTTATTGTAGTATTATTGAAAATGCATATAACATTTTTTAAGCCCAGTATCCAGTCACTTAACCTACATGTACCATCAAATCTAAAAGACCTTGCACTCATTTGCACAGAAGCCCTGAGAAATGTAAAGCAGGCACCTTGGCTGTGTTCATATCAGCACAGAGAATAATGCCAGGAAACCCCACAGGCACTGGTTCACAGTCATCTCTGCTGTTAAGTTTCAGAATGATTCTTGGCCTGAATTTTTCCAAACAGTTTCTGAGCACATTTGGAGAGTGGTTGGAAGGAGAAGACTAGGCCTGTCTCTGAGAATAAAATAGTTAATAGCATGGGTATGAGCTGTTTCAAGCCAGTTGGTTTCAGTGACAGAAAATGTTTCTGCCACTCTGAATGTAGTATGCATAGGTAGTCCTTGAACAGATGTCTTACTGTACTCCAGTTTAAGTATCCATTTCCCTTCCTACCTTGTTTATGAGTGTTTGTATGTATGGTCGAACACCTACCTTGTGTTTGCCCAAAGTAGCTCAGTCCAAACAGCAGCAGAGATTACAGTTAGGGAAGAGATGTAAATATTGCTGATATTTTTCAGTTTCTATTTTCTTCAGCAAAAAGATCTTGCTTACTTTAGTTTTGCTTACATTTGGGTCAAATCTGATATTTGTACTGTACATGCTAGTTTGGTTCATTTTTTTGTTCAGAGGACACTTTTCCCCCTATTCTTTCAGGAGTGAGTCCTAAGCAAACCTCAATCAATAAGCTACTATTTTTTCAATACTTACATGTTTACATATTTTCAGTATTCATGCAATTTGTGCTCTGGTCTTAAAGCTACTTGCATATTACCTCTGAACTGCGTTTCCTTTAAAAAAACCCACTGGCTCGTGTCCCCAGTGCATAATATATTCCATATTTGAAAGATGCCAGAAGTTTCCACATTTAATAAGAAAGACAAAACCATTTAAAAAAATACTTCTAATAAAGTTTTCAATTTGAAAATAGCATATCAGATTGTGGCAATCAAGACTCTAAAGCACAGAAATGTCAGACATGGCTCTTAGAAAAATGTAAATTTGACTGAATCCTACAATACAAGATACTGTAATTCCTGAAAGGTCACACAGATAGAGGAAAGGGAGCGTGAGTGAAGACTGTGAGCAGAGTGGAGCAGACAGAAGGAAAGGGAGGGAGAGTTATTTGCTCTGCATAGTAGAATAGCTGTTTCTCCTATGGTTCTTGAAGGCTGCAACTTGCACATAGGTCTCTTGCTGTTTCTCTTCCATGATTCAAGCTAGAGAGGTGTAGCAATCAGCTTGAACAGAAAAAAAATAAAAAAAAGAAAAGGTAGCAGAAGCTGCACAAAAAATGTGAAAATGTGCTGGTGAAGATGAGATTCTTTCATTTCTGCTTTTTGATAAGGTTTTTCTCAATCAAAGATCAACATGCAATATATTACATATGTTGTTTAAAGGCTTGCAAGCAGTTCCTGGGGAGTTGAAATGCAAATATGTTCATGCCCAAATCAAAAGACAGTAGAGCACAGCTTGTGTGACTAAAGTTGTTACAGTCTATGCCACAGAAAGGAGAAACATTAAATTTCATTTGAACAAGAAATAAAATTAATGTTATGAGTTAATAAAATTAATTTTGTGTGAAATTCAGCCCATGTGAAGAAGCTAAAATAAATTTCCCTTTAGTGGTGTACAAGCAGTACATGGAACTCCTGTGGAGACCAATCTTCATGCGTTTGCAGAAGTCAAAGTACTTCATAAAGGTCAATATTATTAATTTTTATTGGGGTTACAAAGAAGTTACAAGGAGCGTTGAAATATGTGAAGGCATTGTTTTGCCAGATCTAAGAGATCCAGCCAAGGAAACAGCACCTTGTGCCATCAGGAACAAACTCTTTCAGTAAACAGTGAAACTGCAGATCAAAAAATGTAGAATCTGAGCTGTAGAATTTCACCTAAAGCAAACCTGTTGACTGTTCACAAATAATGCACAAAAAAGAGAGTATTTTCTAAAAATGTTTAAAATTCTTTATAAGAATATAAAAAAATTAAAAATATTTGTCAAAGAGCATTTCATCTGCAGCATTATAAACATGTCAGTGATCCGTTTTTATGTTTTTAACTCTTCAAGAATGTACAACAGTTTTTAAAAGTATAGGTAGGTGATAAGAAAACTTTCTGTAGTGATTCTGAAATGCCTTTTTTTTTCCTTTTTCATCCTGAAAGCACAAAAAATATATAGGTCCACAGAAAATAAACTCCAGATGTACTTGCAGGCAATTCTTTGTATTTTGAATTTTTGATCAGATTCTCTGGGAAAATGCAGTCTCCATCTAGACAGCTTATTGCACACCTAAAAAGTTTTTGAGCCCTTTTAGTTCAGAGGACTTCCTGTTTATATACATGCAGAGTGTTTCTGAAAGGAAGGTTTTGTTATCTCTCAACTCTTGCTGTGCTGGGGAAATCTCCATTCTGCAAACACCTTCCGAGGAAGTGGAAAACCAGGTCCATCTTGGCCTAGAAATTTCTTGGTCAAGAAAAAAAAAACCCCACCTTTTTCTAGACTAGAGGGTAAATATAATTATTGAGTACAGAAGGAGGTACAGATGCATTTCATGACACAGTCATTTTCAGAGTAGAGTAATGACTTCAGGTTTTCCAAAATTTTAAAATGTAGACGCAATAATTTCCTAGCTACAAGAACATCTTGGGATCTGATATTTATATAGAAAAAGAAGACAATTTGTTAAACTCCTCAGAGAACTAGGTGACTTTGTTGCTGAAGTATTTGCAGAATTTTGTTGATTTTTGTGGAAAACTAATTTAATCTAGAACAGAAGAGACACACAGAACTCCTGCTGTTTTGTTCCCATTTGTACACATCAAAAGACTACTGCATTCCTCCTGTCCTGCTACGTAAAGAGTTTTACATGTAAAATACATGTTATGTGCTACACCGGTAGCAGTTGTATGTTTGTATTAACGGAATTGATTCAGCTGTCATAGTGATGTGAAAAAGGCAAGTTTTGTAGGAAATTCTAATCTTTTTAAAATATAAAGTTGGAAAAAGTAGGTAAGCTTTTGGACACATGAACACTCCTTCCACTGTTGTTTATACAGCGAATATATTAAGAAATCAACTTTCAAGAATCAGGGCATGTTATTCCACTTGTATTAGAAAAGCTTTTCTGGTCTTACACAAGTGTACACAATACGTGATGATTGGTAACAATGTACTCTGTCATAAATTGTTATTATTAATTATTTCTGTAGAGCCATAGGTGTGTATTGTGCAGACAAATAAAAACTGGCAGCTCCTTCCCTCAAGGAGCACACGATCCAAATTCACATAACACAGCAAGGGATGACAATAAATAAAGACAGCAGGTGAGGGAATGCAGAAAGCAAAACTTACATGGTTGTGAGAGATGTATTTCATTAGATGCATATCTTGTTCCTTTTTTTTTTTTTTCCCCTTCTTTGCTGTCATTTAAAATGAGCATGAGACAGGAAAATGCATGAGCAATGTCTAGGATGGCACCACATTAAACCATTTGTGTTTGAGTCAGAAGATTTGGAAGAGATAGTCTTCCTAGTGAAAAAAGTACAGATAACTTCTGTCCTGGATGGCCTGAGATGCTTAGTGGAAAGTTACATTTCACATGGGATTGAGTGCTTGCCACACCATGCACAAAAGGCTTCTTATCACATATCTAGGAGCTGAGTTGCTCTGATGCTAAGGGTCAGGGTAGACCATTCAAGCTCAAGAACAATCAAGCAGGAACTCCAGCAAAGTTGCAGGGAGTCTGCAGGTTTTTATATGGACTTCCTGACTAAACTGAAACCTGAAAAGGATTCACACAAAGGGGGCAGTAGGATCAGATCTGCCAGAATGAAAATGGAGACACAGGCCAGATATGCATGAGTGGGTTTAGGAAAGACAAAGCCCACCTGGAGCTGAATCTTGGCAAGAGATGCCACAGGCATAAAGAAAAGCTTCAGGTATACTGTAAGAAAAAGGCGGCTAGGGAAATTATGGGCCTTCTGCTGAATGGGGAAGGAAATATTCTAGTGATAAAGGACATGGAAAAGGTTGAGGTCCTCAATGCTTCCTTTATCTCAGTCTTAAGGGCCTTAAGGAATTCCAGGCCCCTGAGAACAATGGAAAACTCTGGAGCTAGGAAGACTTGGAGGAGGGGAAGGACCAGATTAGGGAACATGAAAACAAACTGGGCATGCACAAGTTATCAACCACACTATGTTCAGCAAAGGAAAGTGAATAGTCCTACACCTCAAGAGAAACAATCCCAGGCACCAGTATATGCTGGGGGCCACCCAGATGTAGAGCAGCTTTGCAGAAAAAGACATGGGGGTCCAATGCTGAATATGAGCCAGCAATGCGCCCTTGGAACAAAGGCAGCTAGTGGCATCCTGGACTACATTAGACAAAATATTGACTGCAGGACAAATGAGGTGATCCTTCTCCTTTGCTAAGCCACACTTGGAGTACCGTGTCCAGTTCTGGGTTCCCCAGTACAAAAAAGACATGGACATACTGAAGAGAGTCCAGCAAAGAGTGTAGACTGGAGCATCTCTCACATGAGGAAAAGCTGAGAGAACTGAGACTGTTCAGCCTGGAGAAGAGAAGGCTCAGGGGATCTTATCAATGTATATTAATACCTGAAGGCAGGGTGCAAAGTAGACAGAGCCAGGCTCTTTTCAGTGACGCCTAGAGACAGGACAAGGGCTAATGGGCACAAACTAAAACACGTGAGGTTCTGTCTGAACATTAGGAAATTTTATTTTTTTTTTCTATAAGGGTAGCTGAGTAATGGCACAGATTGCTCAAAGTTGTAGACTTTTCATCCCTTGACCTATTGAAATCCTGACTGTACGCATCACTGAGCATCCTGCTCCAGCTGATCCTGCCTTGAGCACTGATCTCCAGTGGAGCCTCCTGGCATCAGCCACTCTGTGATGGACCAACGCATTACAAGGAGAAACCTGGCAGCTGTTCTAGGTCAAAATGTTCACAACTATCAAGTTGTGAACAAGTCAGCATCAAGATGTTCACAACCTGGATTTTAGTAGCGTTTTCATTTTCATGTAGGTAAAATTGCAGTTTTATTAGATGCCACTTCTGAAAAATAGTCACCTGTGTGAAGAAAACCAGCAGGATTGCTGTTGTAATTATCTACAGAGATAAGATGTTATATTATTTGCATAATTAATTTTATGTACAGATGCATCAAAGACAATTTAGTATGAAACATTTTATTAGGTTCTGTCAATAGCGATGAACAGAGTTTTATTTCCTTTCATTGCAGTTCAAAAATACTCCTAAGGGTGCTGTTTCTAATTTCCTGTTTGGGGAACCAATTGTGCTATTAGCAAAACAAAATTCTCTATTGTTTTTAGCAGCAATATTCAATTTTTATAATGATTATTTCTTGGGAGATATATACAGACATTGAAATGGAAGAGATAAGTCAAGCCACATATAAATCTTTAGAATTAAATCCTGAAAGCATATTCAACGTGGTTTACTGTGATACATGGTTTATTGGTGTTCCTAACCTTGTGACACCCTTTTAGTTACATTTATAATTAACTATGATTTCAGTCACATTTCTAGCAGCATTTTATTTAGAAAGTATACAAGGACAATAGTATTTCCTTGCAAAATGTAACAGCTCTTCCATCAACATAGAGTAATACTGATATAAATATATTTATTTCTGTCAATTAGTGCTAAGGTTGAGGAGGAGAACAACTGATATTTTCAAGATTGGTGCGACTGCCTGCATCACAAAAGAATGGAATTGAACTCAGCATTTTGTTCAAAGTGGAAAATTGTTTCTTATGTATATTTCCTTCTGTGTAGATTAAATGAGTGTACTAAAATAGCACATTAATATCTGCATACAAGGTAAATAGGTTATATATCATATGTATGATGTAGTCAACAGTGCAGTACATGTGTATTAGATATCTGATTAGATATTTAAATAATGTTTGTTTATATTTCTGGTACAGTTCTTGAGAGCTAAGTGCACTCAATTGAAGTTTATTTGCTGCTTGAGTTTCTCTAAACAGAATAATTTCTTAGAGAGTGCCTATGAGCTACCCATGCAAAAAGAAAACATTAGTCAGTGTCAGAAAATATTACATGGTGGAGTGTTATTTGTCTAACAACTATGTTGGTGTTTATTCTGGGGGAGTTTCTTGGGTTTAGCTTACATTTTGTGTTTATTATGATTTTTTTTTTTTTGTCCTCATGACTGTTCTGCTTTATAATGTGTTCAGGTAAGGATCTTTTGAAAACCATTTTGAAAGCTACCAGTTTAGTTCTGTACCATTTTACTCATGAGTTTCTTGTTCTGCGACATCACCCAGATGTCTTCTAAAAGAAGAATTTTTTATTGAACTTGTGATTGTTTGAGTTCAAGTGTATACCCCTGATTTTGTCATAGTAGCTTTAGAAAGTGCCCTTTTAAGTGGAGAGGAACAGTAAATTCTCTCCCTCTTGCCTCCTTTTTTTTGTTCTTCCACTGAGATCCTTCAGGACACCAATGCAGCATATATTTAAGCATGGATATATTCCAAGATCCTGTGGAATACAAGTTGTGTGCTTGTGTAAAGCACAATTACTGTAAGCCAGGTTAAAACATCCCCACCTGATCTTACAAAAAAATACCCATAAAATGATTGATAAATAATCAAAATTTGCAGCCTTTAAAATACATATCCTACCAACAGGATGATGAACTTGAAGCTTATAGATGGCTAGCAGATCTGAACTCGTGACACTGAGTCATCTCAGAAACATACCATAAAATTGTAGAATCATAGCATGATTTGAGTTGGAAGGGACCTCAAAGATCATCTAGTTCCAACCCCCTCACCATGGGAAGGGACACCCTCCACTAGACCAGATTTCCCAAATTCCTATCCAATCTGGCCTTGACCACTGCCAGGAAGAGGGGATCCACTTCTCTGGGCAACCTGTCCCAGTGTCTCATCACCCTCACAGTAAGAAATTTTGTCCTAATATCTAATCTAAATCTACCCTTCTTCAGCTTTAACTCATTACCCTTTGAACTATCACTCTATGCCCTTGTATACGGTCCCTCTCCAGATTTCTCCCAACCTTTCTAGGTACTGGAAGGCTGCTTTAAGGTCTCCCTGGACCCTTCCCTTCTGCAGGCTAAACAAAGTTGATTTTCTCAGCCTGTCTTCATAGGAGAGGTGCTCCAGCCATCTGATCATCTTTTTGGCCCTCCTTTGCACTCACTCCAATTGGTCCATGTGTATCTTCTGCTGGGGACTGCAGAGCTGAATGAAGTACTCCAGGTGGGGTCTCATGACAGTAGAGTAGAGGGGCGCAATCAACTCCCTCAGCCTGCTGGTTGTATTTCCTTTGAAGCAGCCCAGGATACAGTTGACTTTCAGGACTCAAAGTGCACATTGCCAGGTCATTTTGAGCTTCTTTTTCACCAACACCTGCAAGTCCTTCTCCTCAGGGCTGCTCTCAATCTAATTATTGCCCAGCCTGTAGCTGTGCTTGGCATTGCCCCAACCTATGTGCAAGACCTTGCACTTGGCCTTGTTGAGCTTCATGAGGTTCACACAGCCCCACCTCTCAAGCCTGTTGAGGTCTCTCTGGATGGCATCCCTTACTCCAGTGTGTTGACCACACCACACAGCTTTGTGTTGTTAGTAAACTTGCTGAAAGTGCACTTGATCTCACTGTCTGTGTCACCAACAAAAATGTTAAACTGTACTGGTCCGAATACTGACCCCAAAGTAATGCAACTTGTCACTGGTCTCCACTTGGATATTTCTCACATTTGGAGGGTCTGTTTTGCTGAAGTTCAAATAAAACTAAGTAAAATTAAGTAATACTTTGGACAAAAATGCTGACAATATTTTTCTTCTTGCATTGCTGATGTTTTGCAATTCTGGATAATTTTTCCAAAGGAAAAGTTGCCTAAAAAAATGCTTTTGCTTTTTTTTTCTGAAGTCTTAGGTGTTTGAATCATGGAGGGCATGACTGGGACAAGCAAAAGTGTTTCAAGCTTCTTTTGTTTTTTTTATTACTATGCTACCTGTATTTTATTTTAAAAAAAAATTGTGTTCATATAGAATTGGTTAGGAATTTCACAGGAATAATCCTTACATAATCTTCCACCTCCAAGAAGAAAAAAAAAGACAATAAAGAAATTAATACATCTAGAATATTCCCTGCCTATTCTGCTTAACAAAGACAGAGTAAGGAATACTATCTAAATAAGACCTGCAGTGTTCAAAGCTGTAGTTTGACAGACATGGAAGATTCCTAATGACAGGAGACAAAAACAGTTTCAAGGAGGTGATGACAAGCTTAAAGACCGAAGGAAAGAGACAGGGCAAGAAACAATACTCTTGGGGTGAGTATCTTATGGCAGGACCCTGAGGATGCTTGGTAACAGAGAAAGTCTAGACAGATGTTCAACTGATGGATGTTGAAGTGTTTTGCCTGTTGGGAAAACTCAGAAAAACAAAGAACTTTTCTGTTTCACATTCCAAAGTTGGAGCCAGCAGATCCAAAGTCCTAGTCCTACACTCTCCAAAGTCTCACATTACTTTTTGCTCCAATGTCACATGGGCACAAGAACATAGGAGAAAAAGTGGTAGAAACAGGAGTAATTGAGCAAAAGAGATGTGATCTCTCTCGGCTCATTTAGAAAAACGAATTATTTTAATTGCAAGTCTGACACATCTTTATAGAGTGCATGAAAATATAGGCCTGGAGATTTTTTTTTAAGGTTGGCCTACAGGGGTTCATTCAAATCTTTGCTGAACAGCTCACTGAAGCTCTAATTGAAATATTTAATTTGGTACTCCATAAAAATACCTTGAAATACATTTTATCACAGTACCAGCAAATATTAAATGTTACGTATTACAAGGAGGGAAAAATGATCCTGTGAAAATTGATTTTTGCTTCAGAGGTGCCAGAAGGAAGCTAATTAACAAAATGCACACTGCATACATGAAGTAAGTCACTTTTGATTATACAGTGAGCTTTTTGGTGTGAAGGGACACTGTATTTTTTCATTGTCTTTTAATTCTCTTTTAAGTAGCATGTGGGAGGATCTGTAGATATCTACACACACATAATATTGTGCAGTCTTTGCATAGCAGGTATTCATCTAAATCACAAACAAAGGAATCAAGGACAACTGTACCATAAATCAAGGACGGACTGAAGAAAACTGAAGCTATATAAAAATCTCTCTCCTTTTTTTTTCTTCTTTTTCTTTGTGTGTGTGTGTGTGTGTATGTATGTGTTCGCAATAAAATGGCTTTTGAAGAAATTCTCGGTTATGTCTGACATTTCTACTGATGAATGCTGGTGTTCAGTGGAGCATACTAATAGGGAAAACAAGGGACAATTGAATGTCTTAAAGTAAAATGAGGGTCATTTTAAAGTTATGCATAGAGGAGTCCTAGTCACTAATAAATGCAGCCTGTGTAACCCAAGGTTGATAAGAAGATGAAGCGCCATATGCCTGTGAAAGAATCTGCAGAAGTTAAATCCTTCTCCTGAATGAAAATCTCTGACTAGTTTTCCTCTCTCCTAAAATTGCCACAGAAAGTCAGGTCCTGATCTTTCTCAAACTGCTCTGCAGTTTGCTGTGAGCCCAGATTTAACCAAGGCATGAGTCCTGAAAGGCAGTGGGAGTGTAGAGCACTTTAAGCACACGGGGTCATCACTTGAAGGTGATACACAGGAAAGCCACCATCAAAGTTGTCAAGAAGATTTCCTGGAAATAGGTCAGGAGGAATGAATGCAGCTCACTCAGCAGCTTACTCTATCAAATCACTTTATTGGCAGTGTTGTCCTGTGAAGTGGTAGCAGCTCAGGTATTCTTGGGGAAAATATTTTCATCCTTTTTTCATTATAGCAAATTATTAGCAACCTTATTTTAGAATTAACAGGTAATTAACGATATATAGCTACTTTGATTCTGCTGTTGCATTTATTAAAATTTACTTAAGTGTTAATTTCTTGTGAATTTTTAACCGATTGAAAGAATAAATAATGTTTGACCAGTTGATGAGCCATTATTCAAGAAAAGCAAGCAAGGAACCACATCGTGAATTGTTTGCTAAGACACACCAACTTAAACAGAAGGAAGCTGCAATAATATATTTTACCAATATTACAAATCGGTTGGCTTAAAATAAACCTAATGGAGCTGTTTAAACGGTGACTGTAAAAAAAAAAGTCATGACTACTCCTGCACCTTCAAAACTCATAATCTTGCTATTACTATGCTTCAATTTATTTCAAGTTTTCTGGTGAGAACACTGTTTATTCTCTGCCCTAATTTAAGAAATAAAATGAAGCAGAAAGAAGTGATCGTGATCAAAAGACATATAATTAACGAATGCATTAAAATTAAACATTAACAATGCCAGATTTTTTTGTTGTTTTTCAATAGGTTCTTTTAGTCAGCACCAAAGAAGTAAACCTTAGTAGGGAAAATTAGTGGGGAAAGTAGGAAAGTAGAGAAGGTAAGTCACTGGGCAGGGGTATCATGGGAGAATAGATAGATAGATAGACAGACAGATAAATATGGCTGAGACAAATGAAAATTGGGGGGTTACATTCTTTTTTAAATGTGAAAGTGAAATATATGTTACACTGTTGTAAGCAGACCAGTCATGAAAAGGTTGAGTGTACTAAAATAGTTCCTAAAATTCAAACAGTAACGGAAACCAGTAACACCACAATAGCATGAGACAGGAGAAGTAGAAATTGTCAGACATCTAAAATCTGAAGGATGGGACTATTTTTAACAAAATAAAATATCATTTAGTCTTGGAGAAGTTGCAGAGAGAAAGAATAGAAGTACAACTGCCTGACCCTGGTCAGATCAAACCCTGACCCTGGTCAGATCATACCATCAGTTCTTTTGTGCCCAGCTCACGTCAAGATAATAGATCAAGATAAAGGTACTTGAGGTTTTAAAACTGCCTTTTTAGAAGTACTTTCACCTTTGAAGGTCTCCAGTATTAAAAGCCATTTCTCTTCATACTGATGAAAATCTTTTACAGTATTCTAGAATTATAAACTTCTTTGGATGAGTGTAAATCAAAATGATGGAAAGAAATATCTACTGAAAATTGAAATATTCAAATTTATTTTTTCAGTTGATCACAAGATTCTAGAGTCTATTTTTATTAGAAAACCTGAACTTAAAGTTAAATCCATTATAATTTACATTTCTAAGTATAATAAATCAGAAAAATTTAAATGATGTCAGCTTGTAATTTTAAGTTCAGTAATAAAATGATGTGTAGAGGACACTACACAGAACCAGAGACCACACAAAGTAAAAATGTGTGCCTCAGTAAGTCAATCCAGCAACTCTGAAACAAATATTAAGTCAATATTGCTTAAAGGTTTCCCGAAAGAGGAAATCTCATGTTGGTAGTGTTCAAATACAGAATCATAGAATCACAGAATTGTTTAGGTTGGAAAAGACCTTTAAGATTATCAAGTCCAACCATTAACCTAATACTGCCAAGTCCACCACTAAACCATGTCCCTAAGTGCCACATCTACACATCTTTTAAATACTATCTGGGATGGTAACCCAAATACTTCCCTGGGCAGCCTGTTCCAGTCCCCAACAGCCTTTTTTGTGAAGAAATTTTTCCTAATACTGAATCTAAACCTCCCCTGGCACAACCTGATGCCATTTCCTCTTGTCCCATTATTACTTGGGAGAAGACACCAACAGCCACCTGACTTCAGTTTCCTTTCAAGTAGTAAAGAGCTATAAGGTCTCCCCTCAACCTCCTTTTCATTTCAAGCGTAGCTGGCCTTGTCTTTCAAAACTAGCTGTGGACAAGATAAATTCTTTATTCTGTTCTGGTCCATGTCCTGTGACTATTTGATCGGACAAGCAATGTACTACAAAGTTCCAGTGTAATTTAAATATCCTTATGGCACCTTTCATGACAAACATAATTAACATTGTCACGCAATTTTATTTTTCAAGTCATATGTGAAACTGTATTTCTTCTGATGCAAAAGTGATCTGTGTTTTGAAAATGCTTGGAAATTTTTAAGAGCAGCATGTAAAAAGATTTTGTTCTGGGATTGTTTTCTGTCATGTCAACTTTTAGGTTAGACCATTTAAAATCTGAGCAAGCATTAAGACATAACATTTCAAAAAGCTTCTAATGCTTTTTAAAGAAATATAGAGAAAAACTTCAAGATATGAAAATGTTACTGTGCAGGCATGCAGTTGCATAGCTACCACATATTATCTTATTATTTACAGGTTCATGGATACGACAGTGCAACAAACTATATCCCAGTCTGTTAATTCTTTTTAAAGGCAATATTTATTTCTTCTTAGAAAATGCAGATAGATGTTTCCTCTGATGTAAAAATTTTCAAGTGAAGGTACTCCTGCCCAACTTAACTGTTTCAACTTAATACTGTTTCTTAAAGAAAAATACAGTTTCAATTTCTTCACTTTAAATTCCAGCTGTTGGACCTCATTGTATTTGGGATGGGGTTAATCTCTCCTAACTTCAGTGCCCCTAAAAGATAGGTGGTTCTATGTTTGTGATTTGTATAGTTTTCCTCCACAGTCAATGGCAGAGAAAGGGAGATAGTAGAGAAAAGGCAACTTAGAGACCAAGTCATTCCACCCAGAGATATGTACCTAAGACAGGCAGCATGAATCAGTGCTTGGAGAGCCTGTTTACCTTCATGGATTAAAGAAGGATTCTAAACGAGTGGCTTAGTTTAGACACCTAGTTTTAGATGTCAAAGGAAGGTCAGATACATCCTTCCTTTAATTGACAATATTGAAGTGCTTCACCATATTTGGCTTGTTTTCTGGACGGACCCTTGACTTAGGAAATTGTTGAACCACACTCAGTATCTTCACACTCTGGAGTTTGGACATAGAACTGTGCTTGGGGGACTAAACAGTGCTGTGGGAGAAGAGATAGCATTCTTATTCCTTCTTCCCACTCTTGAATATGCCAGTGTAGTACAAAATCATTTTATGTGGAACAGGCTGCCCAGGGAGGTGGTTGAGTCACCATCCCTGGATGTGTTTAAGACAGGTAGATGAGGTACTTAGATATATGGTTTAGCAGAGGACAGGAACGGTTGGACTCAATGATCTTAATGGTCTTTTCCAACCTGGTGATTCTGTGATTTTATGTTAGCATTGTTCCGACAAATCCTGAAGGGGTCAGGCACAGGTGTTTCACAGGATGACATAGAACTGTATGGACCTTCTGAAACAGTGTCTTTTCGCTGAAACACTGTGATCTCCCAGAGCCTGTGTCAATGTTGTGTAACCCAGCCTATAAATCACTCCTCTCCAAATAATTGTTCCATCATTTTTCAATTCTAAAATAAGGCTTCTTAGCATCAATATCTAATTGCTTTTCCACACACACACACCCTTTTAGACCCATTTAGTAGTCTCCAAGCATTGTCCTTTACTTCAAATAGTTCTTATCTTCCCTGGTGATATAAAGTAGAGATAAGTCATAATGACTCTCAGCTACCACTTAGCAATTCAATGCTACCTCATTTTCTTCCCTGTGGCAACTGAAATGGCAAACTCTAATTCTATCATTCCAGCGAGATGCCTCGAGGCAGGAAAAGCCTGGCTTCACGTCCAGGTGGGCTCACCAGCATACAGCAATATAATACTTGACTGTGTCAGCTGAAAATTTTTGCCTGTTCCATTTTTTAATGTTACCATACCCAAATTAGTGACTCAAATATAATTTGTAATTTGTATTAAACTCAGGCCTCTGTTTTCTCTACTGTTTTGTTTCTAAATTTCCTTAGCACACTGATAACTTTTTTGCCAAAGTCTTCAGTGAAAATGTTGAACAAGACTTGTCCTTTCCATCCAGGCCTTGAGGACACCAGCAGGCCTGGTGTCACATCCCAGCCTACCTCAGGTTCACCCCACACCCTGACTCCGTCTCAGCCCCCTGGGGCTGTCAGTCCCTGTCCCA
Source organism: Zapornia atra (assembly GCA_013400835.1). NCBI lineage: Eukaryota > Metazoa > Chordata > Aves > Gruiformes > Rallidae > Zapornia > Zapornia atra. The sequence goes on from VZTU01000854.1 coordinate 82,488, forward strand.
GCAGCGCCAGACTCCAAAACTTCCCAGCCCTGCCCTGCCCTTCCCAGCCCTGGGCCTCCAAGCTTGGTCCACCTATAGGTCCACATCCCAATATAGCCCCAGCTTGGACCCAACCCCAGCTCAGAACCTGACACCCGGGGACCAGGCTTCCCCAACTGCCCCTCAGCAGTCATGTTCCTGCCTGGGCTCATGGGACAGGCCCAGACTAGGAAGGGTCTGCTCTGCCTCCTCAGGAGGGCCTCGATGGATGCTGGATGCTGTACGCTGGATGCTGTATGCTGGGAGTCCCCAGACCATGTGACATCCTGACACTTGCCTAATGCCCTCTCTTTAGCTATGTAATTGCTTTCAGTACTACCATAATGTTCCTATTCCTACCTGCTCATCACCGTCTTAGCTAATCTTTTCTATAACATCTGCAAAAGTATGAGTTTCAGAATGTTGTTTGCTTTGAAGTTTCCTTTGGTTTAAAGTAGTGTCCTGGCATTCCTCAGAGAATAAATCTCAGACACTAGTTTTACCCTGGCTAGCTATTAACCACAGAGAAGGAACTGCTGCAAATGAACTTTCCAGACGACATCATGACTAAAGCTTTTTATGCCAAAGAACTGCTGGATTCTTTTCCTGTCAACAAAACAATAAGGCAACATTTTGTTAGTCAAAAAATACACTCTTGATGCATTTAACTCCTGTGTCTCTTTGGAAGTGCAGTTCAAAATTACTGATGTGATTTGTTTTTGACAGGCCATTGCTTAACCTTTTGTTATTTCTTGTCACCCTTCTCTTGTGGATTGTACTACTGAGTCTGGTAGGAGCTGAGAGAACTAAGCTCTTACTATGAAATAACACTTAATATTAAATATCCATCAAGAACATTCAGTGTTTGTTCATTCCAAGGACTTGGCAGCGATTCTATGTGCACAACTGGAAAAAAAAAAAAACCGCAAGAAGAGAAAGAAAAGTGAACGTTGGAGTATTTGCACATAATAGTGGCTATGCCTGCCAGAAAACATTCACTATTTTAAAAGTTGGTCAAATCGTTATCAGAAAGTTCAGAGACACACAGTTCAATAAGCACTGTCAAGCTAAGTAGAAAAATGACCTGTGAAAGGCCAGCAAATTGGAGTTGGAATAGTATGAACATGCTTTCTGCCAGCTTAAAAATTACATACTCTTTCCAATATGTTCTCTTATCAGTATACCTAAAGTAATTCATGGGCCATCAGAAAGGGTTAGGCAGCATAATTTTATTGATAACATTCAAATATGAGATGAAAGTGCTTCCAATGCAAGGTCCATGTCTTGAGATGTTCATGCGCTCATTTATATGAGGATTTATTTAATCTTGCTTTAGCCATCTAAAAGGTTTTTTTCAAGTGCTTCATCTACCGTAACTACATTTAATAGTGAGGGAGCACTCAAGGGAGTCTTCTTCCCAATCATATTAAAAATCAGTTTTAACACTCAAGTGAATGTTTTCTGATAACTGTAAAAGGATCCCAAGTAAATAATAGCCCGGGTATCTACAACTTTGTGGGGTAAATTGGTGGGGTAATATTAGGTAAGAAAAATCATGTATCTTGTGCATATGAAGATGTTCCTTGTTGCCTGTTTTGTGCTGACCCTTTCATCACTATTATAGTTTTTCTGGGACTGTGATGTTGACAGAAGCATAAGTGTGGTTTATGGAAAGGAACATAAAGAATGGCTGAAATACACAAAATGTATAAATGAAGATACGCAGACCTTTAATAATGCATAACAGAACTGAAAAGGGGTGAAAAGCTTTTCATTTTCTTGAGAATGACTCATCTTTCAAAAAAAATTGCATCATAGAGAGGGAAAAATCACAAGTCCAGATGATACATCGCAAAGCTTTTGTTATCACTGAATGTTATGGACCATATATGTGATAAATACATTACTGTGTTTGGGACCTCGGTCACCTCAGCTTCAACAGGTTGTTGCAGTACTGAGGCTACAGTTCAGGAAGGAACTTGAAGGAACTGTAACATTTTTCTCTGTACAGTTGTGTGATAAAATTAAACATATGTTTTAATATATATTGTATTGAGGCTTTTAGTCAGACAGCATTTCTGGCTTTCAGGACAAATCAAGTATCTCTTTGTGTGTGTGTGTGTGTGTGTGTGTGTGTGTGTTCGTTCTTGTCCTGTGTTTGGAGTATTGGGTAAAATTACCTTGCGTGTGATCTTAGTATATTATGGGAAGTAACAAGCCCTGCAGGAATACTGAAATCAACGAATAGAAAAGGAAAGAAGTGCAGATCACAGTTCAGTTTCTCCGAAAGTATTGGGACCATCCTCACTCACATGATTTTGCTGTTTGATGTGAAGGTTAAAACATTTATAAACATTATGGGCATACTTCAGCCATCAAGCTAGATATTGGATGTATCTGAAGCCTTTAAATGCATTGCTTCTCCATCAGCTATGAGTGGACGTTGACACTTTAGATCTGGTTCATCGACAATAAAGGAGAGCATGTTCTGCATGGCTGACTCAGGCAGAATACACCAGCCTGAGTTCTGTTTGAGTCTGTTTCTTTGTCTTTTTTTCTTATGCCCAACACTCCCACCATTTTCTCCTGAAAAGTTTTGTTAAAAAAAAAAACCTAAACATTGTTCCTACAGCTTGACTGCATTGCATTAAAAGCTTGGTTGATTTTCTATTGTCCCACTTAATGAGAAGCCACGTGAGACACAGTGGTCAGTGGGAAAGCCAGGCAATACTGGTTGTATGAGCTGAGTTATGCAGGCAGCCTGACCACAAGAGCACACAGGGCACAGTGCGGAGAAATTGAAATAGTTCCACAAGAATCAAATCATGCGTAGAAAGGCAGCACTGAGCCAGAATTGGTAAGCTTCGCTTGACTTCAGTGCAATACATACCTGATTACTTCAGTGTCCCTGTAAATGGGATTTCTATTATTTCCTGTACAGAAATGGTCACTAAATCTACATAGAAGAACCTCAGTGCAGACTGCAAGCTGCAGAAAATCAGACTTATTCTTTCTGGGCTGAAGCTGGACTTGGAAGCAGTCTAGTTGAGTTTTTGCAGTGCTGCACCTGAATAGTGCGTGATCTTTCAGATCAAACATACATGGAGCTAACTCTAATGTCTCTTTGTAACAGAAACGATAAAACTCCACTGGTATTCCTCTCAGGTTTACATAGCTGCCTACTGTTAACAAAATGACCTTGTTCATTATTCTGACAATGCAGACAGTTCAATTCTGTTTTACAGGTATTTCCCATCTTAGATATCTAAGAGACAGGTACAGAAGCTATTTCAAAGACACCTTATCCTCTCCAAAAAGACTTTAGGCTCACCACTGACCATTATTTCACTTGATGAATGTTATCAAAATATTTAGTCTGGAATTGCAGTGAAACACCAGGAAAAATCTCTTCTCAAGCTAAATTGGACACTTCTTGAATTTGTGAAAGACAGGTATAGGCTTTCTTTCTCTTTTTCCATTCAGGAAATGACACTGTACTTCAGAAGAGTCAGAGCTGTCATGACAAGTAGCATGGTGTCCAAAGGCAGGAAAGGTGCTCCAAGTAATGGATGTCATTCTGATATCCATGCAGTCCAGTCATCCACCACCAGCTTCATCTGTGTGAGGGACTGCAGGGTCTTCATTGCTTGGAAGGGAACATACTCTGCAGCATCCGGTAAACTTGTCTAGTGTGCAGAAATCACATAATATTCTGACTTCTACCTGTGAGCTTCAATGATGTCCCAAGCTCCTTTCTGAGCAGCAGGTTACTGAAAGTGAGTAAGGTAGAAGTCCCTTGCATGCGTATACATACACAATCTGATTCTTTGTCTTTTGAGATGAACTCACTTCAGTGCTTTACATGCAAAATTCTCTCCTGTAGATTTGCATTGCTGAGTAGAACAAGCAGGCTTGTATGTGTATTTGAAATATGTTGGAATGCTGAAGCGAGACAGTTTGAGTCTTTTGATTTTAATTTTAAAATCATAAGGAGTGGACACTCATGAATGGATAAATAAGTATAGATCTGGATTTTCAGTCTAAATTTAAGCCTTTGCTTAGATTTACAACCAATCAAGTAAATGTTTAACTTTCTTCTCTGTTATTTTGTTAAATCAAAACCACACAGGACCTTTCAAGACATGTCAAAACAATTTGTGGTCCTTGTGACAATGAACCCTTACCAGTGCCATTTGAAGTCATTACCAGTTCTTCAGACAAGTTACTAGGATAGTTAGGGATAGTTTATTCAGCAACCAGTTCAGCAATGTCTGGTGTATCACCAGTAGCTATTGTCCTTCCCATGTATCTACCACTAATACTAATATTGCTGGCTTCACTTTGAGGAGCAGAATATGCTAATATATAATCACTTTAACTCTGGTTCTGCTTTCTTACTGGGAGTTTACCTACCCTGCATCCTGGCCTCAAACAGGTGAGGAGTATTGCCTTTTGGAATGCCCCTCTCCCTACAGGCTGTAGAGAAAATCGAAAGATTTTGTGCAGCTAAAATTTGATTATATGAACTCCACCCTACATGGTAGAGTAAAGCAGGGTGATGATTTAATTTCTTAAAGGTAAACATGTGCTGAACTGCTTTATTTATAGCCAGCTGCTTCAGCTAGCAATGCAAGTCACTAGGACTGGTTAAGATAGTGCTTATCTAGAGAAGTTCAGTGATATTAATAATAACATTAAAACATGTGAAACAATGACAGCATAATGAAGCCCATAGTTTAAAATGGAAATCAAAATCACCATGACCACAGAAAGTAATATAGACTTATCTTGTCAACATAATAATAGAAAAATAATTCATAACTATGGCATGATCTTAGTGTTATTGAAACTGTGGCAAAAGACCAAATAACTTCCATCACTGGTAGTTTGGAACTATAAATCCTCTTTGGTCTCAGGTCTTAGATATTCCTTTTGTCCAGATGTTTTTCAAAGAGTTTCTTGTAATTTCTATTGGAAATGCCACTGCTAAAGTCATACATATGATCAAATGTAATTTGCAAATAGGTTAAAGACTTGAAAAGCTTTATAAAATGAACTTCTGAGGCACAGTATTGGTTAATAACTTGATTTCCTGTTAGTAATTTTTATGTTTTATCCCCTTACAGCTTTTTAATTGTTAAAGACCATAAAGCATAATATTGTCTATTAGAAAAAAATAGCATCTCTTTTATAATAACATAGGATAACACATTTTTACCATTGGTGTTATTAACATAAAAGGATATATTGAAACATTTTTTAAAGCTGTTATAATCTTTAATGATAGTAATCAACTTTTATATTTATTTTTATCTTCTCTGCATCTCTTTTATTATATCATCTATCCTTCTAATTTAAATGACTTCTGCCATTGACAAGAGGGAAAAAAAAAGTCAATTTCTTTATTAAAGTCTTCATTTACTTCATTTTCAGTTATGAAGGCACCTTTTCATGTGCCTAAATTTCAAAATGTGAGTAGGAAGTTCAATTCTTTTCACACATATAATATTTGTTCATAATTTCAGGCCAAAAACAACTTTAGAAGGATTACTTACAGTTCAAGTATATGATCTTAATTTGTTACTTTGAGAAAAAGATGTTACAACATGTGGAGCAGTGAGGGGTTTGAGTAAGGAAAGAATGGGTTAATATCTCTTTTTTTGGACAGAGAGAAACACATATATCACGATACTAAGTAGTGTGATAGAAGATAATTGCAGTACGCCAGAAGACCAATGATGCTTACTGATTCCATGACATTTATAATTCAGAAGAGGTGTGTACTCTAATTCTCAGGTATGTCCTACAAGAATATTTTACAGGCTCTCTTTTAGGTTTAGGAATGAGAAATTGCAGACAGAGCAGGGAAAGTGATCTGCTATGAACAACTTTGTAACTGGTAGCAAGGCTGTGACTGAAAAATGGAAAATAATCATGATTAGTATATATAACTATTTTGCAAGAAGTACACATAGCTAAATTTAACTCACATTGACATTTTTTGCACTCTCACATTGGATCCCACAGATCAGTACAATTATACATTATTTTATCACTGACAGAGAACAGTTTAGTCTTGCCGTTGTTTTGAAAGAAAGTGGGAGATGCCAGGGAAAGTTGACATATGCAGATATGAGAGGGAAAAGCTACAAGGCTTTTCATTCTACATAAGTATCCAGAAACTACTGGAACACATATCTTTGATTCTGTCCTATCTACTAGCTCTATGTAGTGTATGGAAAACCGTCTGTAATATTTGACTGTGAAACATCATGTCCCTCAATGAAGTGCTAAGGGACGTGTTTCTTAGCAGAACTACGCTGACTGGGTTTGTCTCCAGAGACTTGAATGCTGATGAACAAGCTCCTCTACGCAGTCTGAAAAGACTATGAAGAGACCTCTGTAAAGCAGCTGTGGGAATAGACTCAAAGGGGAAAAATAAAGCTTTCCAAAGGTCATGGCATTATATGGTGGAATCAGTGAGCCACAGAAAATAACTCCTATCTAAGAACAGAGCAAGCAGAACACTTTGAACAAGTCTGGGAATGGAGAATTTGGGAGATACTGTGTAGGAAAACAGGAAAAAATGCAGCATTGCCTACTAATAGTATCAGACACAGATGATGTGATTAAAATGAGAATAAAAGACAGAACTCCCTCAGGAATCTTTCTTGAAGATATATCATTCCTTCATTCCCTTTGCTCCTTAGATGAAGTAGGAGAAAAGAATAGTACATAGAAGTACCAGATTGTGGGATTTTTTTTTTTTTTGGGGGGGGGCAGGATGGTGTGGTTTGTTGTTTTCTTTTTCTTGGTGGGAGATGGTAAGAATTAAAAAAGCTTTTTTGTTTATATGATGTTATAGAATTCATTTCATTAAGTGCATCAACAAAAATAATTTTATGATTTAGAGTATCCTGCAGATTCTTTTTCTAAAAATTCTCCGCTGAAAATTTACCATATTGCATTTAAATACTATGCAAAGAAGCAGGATTCCATCACCTGTTTCAATGCAATAAACAGTTCTTTTCAATAGTTCTTTAAATTACAAATGCACTGGGCAGGTGGAGCATTTGAACTACTGATTTACCTAAAATTTGATGTTGTGACTCAGTGACATTCATAGAAAATATTACGGTTCTGGCCTATCCTGGATCTTAGAAACATAGTTTTGCAGAAGAATAATAACATATTACTTAGCACTGTTTGACAAAAAAAAATGACATTGGTAACTTCCCTTTAGTAAGCCAGTTTGCACCAAATGAAAATATTTGCTTTTTCAGGTATCTCTCACAGTAGCAACTATCAATCTTGTGATTGATGTGATTATGCATAAATCTGAATGTAGTCTATCAGCCCTTGAAAAACTTGAACTCATTTTCTTTTCCAGGGGTAAATCCAAATGAGTAAATCCTTTCCAAAGGAAAATATTTCTAATTATTCTTTTACTGAATATGCAATTTTTTGTGTTATTTAATTTGCAAGGATGGTATAATGATCACCCTAGATTCGAAGGTGGTTTTTAATAGTGTTTGCTCAAGAAGAATGAATGTTTCTAATTTATTTAAATATATAATGCTTGAAAAAGACTTGTAAAATTAACAGAAGTTTTTATGGGATGGTTTTACTTAGATAGCTGTACCTTATAGTTTACTTTTACGGAAGTGGTTAATAAAAAACATGTCTACAGCAACTGTGGAAAGAGATAAGCAATATTTGGGGTATCCCAACAAGTTTGCAGAGATCGTGAGAAGTCATCCAACTAATCACTCAACTAACTTTTTGAAAATTCTACTAAAGGACTGGCTTAATTTTTGTTACCTTTGTCTCAAGTTTAAAAAAAATCTATCACTTTTAGTCTAATATATACTAGGTATCTTTCTGTTTTGTTTTGATATTCGGAATCTTTCTCTACATTCTTAGGAATTTTTTGAAAGATACCTTCAAATCCATTGATCTTTCATAATTTAATCTGTTCAAGACCTTCATTCACATTCTGCACTAACTATTAATTTTGACAGTTAGGTATGTTTTAATTGACTTGTTCTTGGCCTTTATTTTCATGATATACGTATTTGGTAGCTAAAGATCTTTTAGGCTGTAACATTTGAAATTTATTGCAAAGTTTTCTAGAAATCTTGTTTCATAGCCCTAAGGACTCTGATTTGAATTTATAAATCTCTGTATGTCTTGGGCTTGTGGTGGCAGGACATCATTGTTGTCCAACCCAAAGCAAAGATTAGGGAGACATAGCAAATTTGCTTTCTGGTGGTATCTATCACTCCTCACTGATTAAATACCATCTAAGACTGGTTCTCCAAACTTTCAGGTTGCTAAACCTCCCAAATACTAGTCCTCTTGGCAATGATATTCATCACACAAAAATACTGAAATTTTTATGATAGCATACAGATCCCCAAGATGTATCACCTGACAACACGATTTAGTTTGTTATTCTATGTTATGGTTATGGATTTTGCTGAAAGCATATATTTATTTGATTTTAGGGTTTGAGCTTGTTCCTGATTATCTCTTTATCAGGGGTAGGGGGAGTAAGTGAGTGGCTGCGTGGTGCTGAGCTGCCAGCTGGGGTGAAACCACAACAGAAGAGTTTCTTAGAGATAAGAAGTATTAGTGCCTTCAAATTGTTATTCATGCATCACACACTGGAATGCATTTCAGTATTTTCGTGCCAAACCTGTTGGCTGTCTGAAAAGATCATGAAAAAGGCTTTGTGTAGCATTTTATGACAGAATTGTTTTTTCTAACCAGGAAAGGGCACCCACATGAGGAAATGCCTGATGTGAAGAGGTTGCTAGGTACATCTGGAGACTTCTTACTTGATTATGACACTGCTGGGTGGAAAAATCCATTGCTGATAATGTCAAACAACAAAATGGCAATATTTAGTAGTGAACTGGTGTTCTTGTGAT
>VZTU01000856.1:0-27484 GCA_013400835.1 Zapornia atra
CTGTGATTCTGTGAAAAGTCACTATATTAGTTAATGAATACAGATCTAAGTTATTTAAATGACTGACTGGGTAGACATGGTGGCTTATGTGGATAGCCATTTTTTCAACACATATAAAGATTAGTTAATTACTGTAAAGAAAGGATAACACAGAGCTTTACCAAGTTTTCCCTTTTAACAATTGGGTTTTATAAGAAGAAATTCATTACTTTCTCCATATCTCATTTCTCCTAGCCATAAAAGTAAACGTAAAGGCAACCCTTGAGCAGATTTTCCCTTATGGCTCATAAAATAAAGCAATGCTCTGGGCAGATGCTAAAGTACATCCGCAACTTTTATGCCTATTTTTTTTCCTAGTGATGTGCATAGTAGAGGCACATATCAGAAAACTGACTGTAGAGTATTCTTTCATATTGCAAGTAAATGCAGTAAAGAGATATAATACATGCAGCAGAATATCACTAATTCACACTAATGGCTGGCAGATGAATAGCGAATTACTGTAGATTGCAAACTGATGAATAATCAAAGACAAGCAATAAGCAAGCATAAAACTTCATATGATATACTTTGTTCATTAAAGCTGATAGCTGTCCTTAGGTTTGCTTATTTCTGTTAATAATTCACAGGATTGTCCTGGTAAATGAAGTATAGCAAATTTCATACCAAATCCCACAGTCCAAATAATAAGACTTCACTACAACATCTCATCCATATATTTTGCTGAGACAAAACAGAGTCTACCAGATTCTTGTTGAGCATCATAAAACATGTGTATAACAAAGTAATGTTTCCGTTGCATTTTAAAAACTTTTTCTTTTTTTTCCCCTACCTGAGTTATAAGAAAAAAAATTGTTCCAAATCATCTCCTGAATAATGTTGACCTTTCAAACCTAAATCGGTGAGCCCAAAGGTAAAACCTGGTATGAGCCTTTGCAACTTATAAAAAAAGAAACTCAGTCTATGTTTGGGTCAAGGGGGCTTTATCATACGTGTATTTGCAGCAGCATACTTTGGAAATGTTCTGTGCTACTGATATTTTGAAGGGTCTGAGTTTGCTTGGGTTTTGATCACACACAGAAAAATAATTTGGTTTCTCTCTTGAGGTTTTCACATTGCTCCACTGCGCACAACCTAGAGGCTTATGATTCTATGATTCTTTATGTATCTCTTTTTTTATCTTTCCACTTACCTCATAAACTATACACTCTGCCTTTTGCTAGTCTGATTTGCCTTTCGGCATTATTAGAAACAGCGAAGATTTAAACTGGTTCTTTGTAAGATACTAGGTTTCAGTTCACATTTATAAAATAGGGGTCCTACCTTTGATTGCAAACATTAAAGGAAAAAAAATTATACTAGGCTCTGCAATCTTATTCTTCAGGCAAATGAATGCCAGTTGTATCTCACCACTGTCCACAGTGATCAAGTGTTGAAAATGTTATGTGCAAACAGGCACATAGTTATTTTGAGGATGATGCAAAAAAACCCTGACTTATGGGTCTAAATTCTTATCTTTCTTAGCAAATACCTTATTATGAGAATTTTCAAAGTATTCCTATAGTACCAGAGTTTCACTCAGGTTGTTTAGGTTGTTTAACTCACAATCCTTTTTATTGTCATATTATTCCTTCTCCTTAACTCATAAAAAAGGATTTATTATCTTTTTTCTATTTATGGATTTTAGAACAAGCTACATTTTTATATTCCAAGACTGTTGTGCCATTTGTTGAGCTAAAGCTGGACCATAGTTTATCAAGAAGCCAATAAAATTTGAAACCAGGTGAGAAGCAGCTACCCAAGACCAAAGGCTCACTTTTTACAAAGGCTGTTTTCTGGCAATTAGCTGCTTTCCAGTGTGTGTCCTGGTACATCCCATCCCCAGGTATCCAGAACACATTTCTTCTCTCGTCATTTCATAGAACCACAGAAGCACAGAACGATTTGGGTTGGAGGGGACCTCAAAGATCATCTAGTTCCAACCCCCTTAGCAGAACCCTGATACTTTGATACTTAGAGTCTCTATGGTGGTGAAGGCATTAACATATAGGTATAATAAGAATATAGATTATGTTTAAAGGGGAAATTAAAATGTGTGTCACCTCTTATCATACCTCTGTCTTTAAAGGCCAAAAGAAGATGCACAGGGTATCCTGTGCTTGCAATATGCTTACATATTAGATTAAGAGACACAGCAGATGTCATAAAACCTGCAGCACACATTGTAGGCCCATTGGTTCTGATCACCAACCAAGAAGAGGTAGAAAAACCTTGGTTAGTGTCCACACATCTTGTCTTTGCCAGTCTGTCTTTGTCAAAAAATGGTTCCCATATAATTACAAGTTCAAGTCATTGCTTCCCTGCCTAGAAATAATCTGATATTCCCACCTTCTGGGGAAAAAAAATAGTTCTACTGGAAGCTTGCATTGTAAAACTGTTCTTTGAATTAGCTCTCCAAAGTTTTGAAGTGAATAAGTTTCTGTTACCCACAGGAAATGTTTAACATATTGTCCTGGTTTTGTCTGGAACAGAGATAAGCTTCTTCCAGCAGCAGGTATATTGCTGTGTTTGTGATATAGGAGAAGAATGTTGGTAACAAGTGATGTTTTTACTTGTTGCCAAGCAGTCAAGAACTTTTCATCTTCTCATACTGCCCTGCCAATGAGAAGGTGAGTGGCACCCCTGAAGCTGGTAGAGTACATGGCCAAGACAACTGACCCAAACTGGCCAAAGGGGTATTCCATACCATATGACATCAGGCTCCCAATATAACTCATGGGTCAGGAGGAAGTGCAGCTCAGTAACTAGCTGACTTTGGCTGATTAGCAGTTCTGCTGTTCATCACTTGTTTTGTATAGTAGTAGTATTATTACTGCTATTTCTATTACTATCTTCCTTTATCTCAACCCATGAGTTCTACCTTTTTTCCCTTTTTTATTTTCTCCCCCNATGTATATGTGCTTGTCTAATTTTTTTAATCCCTTTCACTCATGCTGTCCTTTTAGCCTTTCACAAACTTGAAGACAGTACAAACAGTTTTCACACCTCTACCTGAGAAAATAGAAAAAAAATTTCAAGAACAATCCCTGTGTCTGAGACTACTAATTTAACGCCTTCACTAAAGCAGGAGAAATGACAAATAACAATTAGCAATATGCATGAAGGACTTCACAGCATGCAGTGAACAGCGTAGGTGGGGTTTAGACAGAAAGGTCTAGGGCATCGTCCTAAGGTAGATATTTTAAACAGATTTTAAACAGCAGTGTCCTTTTCTGGAAATAAGCAGCTGTCTTCACTGGAAACAAAACATCCCAGGTGAATAGTATAGATGCAGATGTCTATACTGGATTTGTCTGAAGTCAGGTAAAGGAAATCCCACCCTGAGGGCTTACGTGACTTTTAGGTAAAACAGCATGAACTCTCTAAGAAAAAATTACAAAGCCAATGAAATGATTGTCACTCAGACCTCTAAGAGCCACAGTTATTTGGAAAAGTTTCAGTATTCATGTATGTTATCATGATCTAAATTGTGCTGTAAAATAACTGCTCCTCTGTCCCTTACCTGTTACTAGGGTCTGCAGGTTTCCTGATCCCACACCTCTTCTTCACTGGTTACATTTCCAAGAGCAGCAAAACTCACTCAGATATCCTTCTGCAACAAGCATTTGTCTCCCCAGTGGAGCTCAATGTTCTCTTCCCCTTCTGCCAAGGGGCTCCCTTCCTCTACAAGATGATCCCTTTTACACCCCCCAACCTCTTATTCTCTGTACTGCTTCCTAAATTTTCTGTCCCTTATCAACCTCTGATTGTCCACCTGCTTTTTTATTTCCATAATCATTTGGCTACAAGAAAACCTTTGCATGCTTTGAAGTTTTCTGGATTACAGACTTCTCTGGCACTATGTGACATCTTAGATCTTTTAAAAAACAAGCAAACATTTATGTGCACAGTTACCTGGTCTCTGGTCCCTCTGTCAGAGTCCATGTTGAGAAACTGCTGTCTAAATACAACAGGACTGCAAATTTATAAAATGCCATCCTTTAACCGTAGACTTGAGAAATTTGAGGCCCAAAATACTTGATGCTCAACATTCTCTTCTTGTTGGTCACAGTTTGGACAGGAGATCCTCCTTAAACAAAAAGCATCTTTTTTCCCCTCCATTCTTTCACATGCCATAGGTCCTACTGCAGTTATTTTTAACAGTTTCCCCCAGTAAAACCCAGAATATATATATTTCAAAAACTCTTGATTTTTCCATATCTGAAGATGTACACCATCATTGAATATGAAATGGGCCCTAAAACTGACACTGTGATGAATTCTTATTCATGCCTTAGACTTTGGTACCTGTGGGTACCAAACATTTAAATACCAAGCTGATGAAATCCCTGGTTGGAGTCTTTTCATGTCAGCTGCAGTGTAAATATTAGGCTTTTGCTGATGCTAAATAGTCTAAACCCTGAGTCAGCTATCAAAACTCCACAGCTCAGAAGGGATAAGGCTGTGCTTAATATCTCAATGTTCATATCTGAATTGACTTACAGCTCACATTAGGTAAATATATTCTTAGTTCTGCCCGTCAAACTCCGCTAAGAGGCATGGAAGCAATGATGAACCCTGTGCAGTAACTGTAGCTTTGTTCATCATCTGACTTATTTACTGTTGCCAGGAAAAGGCATTTTCTGAAAGACTGAGTGAAAAATCGCCCCTCAAAAAGTGAAGGCAAAATGCATGCATAAAAATGTAAAGGGACGGGATGAGTCAGGGTACCAGCATGAACATTTTTTGCAGCTCTGCCAGCAATGTGCAAGATTGTTCCCAGACCAACAGATGTGAAGTTAATGCTCATTCTTCAAATGTTACTGCAAAGCAAGCTGGTGGTTTTGGTTCAACTGTCATATAAAAAGACCTCCACATCACCCAGGTGACTACTTTGTCTAAGATTAACAGTCAGGTTTATCTGCAGTTAGCAAGAGGAAAAAAGGTTGAAACTAGGATAGTGAATGACTTACCCCTTCAAACACCCCTCCCTCCAAGAAAAAACTTCCAGACAAGCAGGGAAAGGCTGTGTTTTTGCTCTTAATGCTTTAAGTGCCCTGAAGACAAAAAACAAAAAGCCAACCGGAAAAAAAAGGGGGGGTTGGGGGGAAGGAGAGAGGAGGAGAGGTGGCTCTGGGACTTTAGCACCCAAACAGGTTCACAATTATGGCATTCCCAGCTGAAGATGAAAAACAGACATGAATTTCTATACCTACCTTTCATTTACACTTTTACATCAAACTTGAGGAAAACCACCAAAAAGAAAAAAAACTCTTTTCTGTAGCCAAGATAATGAATTCTATCATGCATCTTGCATTTACATTTGGTGATAAGAAGTTAAAAAATATATCCTCTTCAATTATTCTTCAGGCAATATGGGCATACAGAAATCCTACTCCCACACAACTCATTTGTGAGGTCAGCAATATTTATGACTAAAAAACCTTAGCAGAATTTAAATAAACATACAGTCTACTGGGTGAAACTTTAAATCTATTTTTATTTTCTGATAATTTAACCTCAATGGCAACAAGAACAGATTCAATGAGATGAGTACTCAGCTGTTGAAAATCAAGTCCATGGACACAAGGCAGTTTGAATGACCTAAGCACATGGCTCAGAGAGGTAATCCCTTCAAATCAAGAGCCAATTCATACTTGTCAGATGTAGCCAGATACAGTCTACTCAAATGAGACATTGGATTTTTTTAAAATTTAAACCTTTTCTTAATGAAGAGACCATTGCCCTTTTCAGGTCAAGAATTCCACAGTATTAAGTTCAAGTACATTTTTTTTTAACTTTTATGTTAACCATCATTTCTTCTACGAAATACATAGAGCTGTGTTATTTATCACTGCAAAAAAATCCCTGCATGGTTACGGTCTAATTCATAAACCCTAATATTTCTGTACTTCACATTAACCTAATAAAAGATGTACACTTGTGGTAAAAATTATGTATCAGAAATACAAAGTATGATACAGGTTTGAATAAATGTGGGAAGTGGAATGTAGGACTTCCCTAGTGTACTTATCTGGAAGTAAGGTTGTATAAATATAGTTGCATGCATGGAAAAAAGTGAGTAAACCCATTAGTATGTTGGCTTCTTTGTTAATCTTATATTTACATAATCTACATGTGTTTACCCATAAGCAGCTCTGATCAAATTAAATGGATATGTAGAAAGACATCAATGTTTCATATTTTGGTCACTTTGGTGACCCGGTTGGTCACTTATCTCTGCTACTAGCAAATATTTGCACACTGTTGGCACAACAGATAAAATGCTTGAAATGGTTTCCATAATGATGCTGATAGAAATGCTGCTCAGCAAGTCATTGTGCTTTGCTTGACTTGCAGCAAGTATTTGCTGATAATAAACACAGGATGTATATGACAAAACCTGACAGATATGATGGTCAAGAATAACAGCAGAGTTGCACAACAGAGCTTGGTTTTGATCAGATCATAGAAAAACGTGTAAGTGAAAATTAAGCTGTTGATAACTGCTCAATACACTGCTGTTCAAAATTCTAGTTAAAGAAAATCCTTTGAAAATACAGGTCTCCAATTCCAATCTGATACACCATGGGAAAATTCTGTCTAGAATAACAACAGAAGAATCTCGTCATATTTTAAGTGTAAAGAGTAAGGTAACAAGTATACTCAGCATAAGCTTCATTAATTATTAATATGATTTGATTACTGAAGAACATAAACTAGGATACAATGCTGTGAGTTACAGCACCCATCATAAGAACCATGAAGCCCAAAATATTTTGATTAATACCTTCAAACAACTTCTTTCCTGTTATGAACTTCAAACTTTGACACATCTGTATAAAATAATGCCATCTATGTTTTACATAGTGTCATGTCTCAGGGATGATAGTCAATGCATAATTGAAATTAATAGAGTAAAATTAAAACCCACAAAGAACATAGGAGTAAGGGAGGGAAGCAAGGAAGGAGGTTAGGAAGTTACATTTTGGGAATGAAGCTTGAAAACCTCTCTGGTTTTGTCACTCTCTTATGGCTTCAATGAATACTGAATCACATTCCTAAGAGATGTGTATACTGTAAAATCTGTGGAGATATTTTTATAGGCATACTGAAATGTATTATTAGTTTACATTCTGATCTTTACTAAGTATTTTAGTAATACAGTCTAATGAATAACAGAAATGGCTGTGTTTTCACGCTATAATTGCGTTATGTGTAACTCACCCCTGTTGTCTCCTTACCAGATGGTGTACTGGTAGAACTTAATGGATATATAAAAGATGGATTTGGAATGAAATAAAATCAACCTTTGCTTATGAAATGTGTTTTACATTCCATCACTGATTTCAGGACAAAGCTCTGAAACATAAGAGGTGGAAAATCAACGGAGTAGTGTTATAGCAGCATACGAATTAGTAATTGCAATTAATGCTCTTCATAGGCTACTTTTTGGCATGCTTGGCTCTCATTGATGTAGCAAGTATGGGATGCTTAAAATTACTATTTATGAAATTTGTGGAGGGCGCAACAAATGGTAAACAATATTGAGGACTGATCAGTTATACAAAGCAGTCTGAATTCCTTGTTAAGCTGAACATATTGAGTATTATGCAGGTAATGAGTGGAAAAAGCAAAGTTATAGGAGCAAAATTTTAATGTTCAGGTAGTAAAACCTTGGGATTAGACAGTAGAGTCTTGACTGAGTTTGCATAATGGTCTCAAAGTCACAGGAATCATATAGGTCAACAAAAAACTATGTTAGCATGTTTGTATTTCCACAGGAAGAAGTGGGAAGAAGATGGTTTTACCGTGGCAGTGGTAAGAGTGATATAGGTTTGTTATGATCAGCAATATAGTCCACCTTACAGAAAGAATAAATGAAGAGAGAGAGAGTACTACATGAAAAAGAAATATGCTCAATGGCTGGAGAAGTCACTGTACAGTTTGAGAGATGAGGACTGACCAAATGAGAGTAATCAAATAGTGCAGAACAGAGCACTGCAGGTTCCTTCCAATTTCAGTTGGGAGGGACCTGCAGTGATCAACCATTCCAACTGCCTGACCACTTCAGGGCTGACCAAAAATCAAAGCCTGTTATTAGGGGCACTGCCTCTTAAACACTGACAGGCCTGGGACATCAACCACCTCTCTAGGAAGCCTGTTCCAGGGTTTGACCACCCTCTTGATAAAGAAACATTGACTAATGTCTAGTCTGAACCTCTCCTGGAGCAGCTGTGAACCATTCCCACACATCTTATCACTGGATCCCAAGAGAAGAGCTCAGCATCTCCTTTTCCACTTCCCCTCCTCAGGAAGCTGTAGATAACAGTGAGGTTGCCCCTCAGCCTCCTTCTCTCCAAACAAGACAAGCCCAAAGTCCTTAGCTGTTCCTCAAAGCACATGCCTTCCAGCCCTTCCGCCAGCTTTGTTGCCATCTGCTAGATGCATTGAAGGACCTTTGTGCCCTTCTTAAATTGTGGGGCCCAGAAGTGCATGCAGTGCTCAATGTGAGGCTGCAGTATAGTGGGATAATCCCCTTTTGACTAGCTGGTTGCACCATGTTTGATGCATCAATATATAATAGTGACCCAGCTACCCTTTCTAAATCTCTTGAAGATGAGAACATAATTAATAATAAAGGAAACCTCAGCCTAGTGCAAATGGGTCTTATGAATTATAGATAAACAAATTCACATCAAGTTTAAGATGTTTTTTTTTAACAGAAGTGTGGTTAATCATGTGAAAAATATGTGATGTTTTCCATTCACAAGAAGATGAGGGGCTTATTTGGAATTGCTTTAATCAAAGATTCAAATCCTGGGCAAAATTCTGTAATAAAAGTTTTAAAGGATGCAATATCAGATTTTTGGATCATCTTTCTAAACCTTAAAATCTCAATGTGGTATTTGTGGACCAGAGGGAGCTGACATAATGCTCTTACAGAGACAGAAATCAAGGCCGAGATGTTACTTTCTAAGTAAATTTGCTATGTCAACTTTTGCCCCCTATAACAACACAGCAAATGTATGGGGCTTTCCTGTTTTATTTTCTGATCTTTAAGATCTATTTCTCAGTGAAAGAAAATATTAGGGACAATGCCTATGCCTTTTTCTCCCTCAGTTATTATTCATACAATCACCTCCATTAAAATCAGTTGAATCTTAACTACAAATGGCATTCACCGCTGAAGCTGGGGTGTTCAAGGGAATTATCTCCTTAAGCACAACAAAGGACTGGAGGATTTGGTTGTTAATCCTGGAAAAATGACAGCCATAAAAACTGTTGACTCATCTCACCAATAGATGCATAAAACCACCATTAGTCTGTTATCACTAGGAACAACAGTATGTGGGTTGTGCATGTGCAAATGAGCACAAAATCACAGCTGGTATTTCTAATTCTGTCCAACCCAAGAGATATATGATCTCAGAAGTATCTGAGATAATGACACAAACTAAATCAAACCCAAATACTAAATTCCCAAGTGAAAAAATCTTTAATATTTGTCATATATAACTATTGAACCATTTACTTTCCATCTGTGCACTCTAATTTTTCTTGTCACATATTCTAATTATGAATAATGCTTATAACCAAACATTTGTTTACACCTCTTCCATCCACTGCTCCAAACCCTGCTGAGAGAGTACACAAATTTGTTACTCTAGCATCCTGTCCAGAGCAATCACATAATAACTCAACTTGCAACTTCAGCAGGCATTAAAGCAGAACATGATTCTGTATTACAGAGAACATTGCCAAAAAGTATTTTGTGTGAGCAGAGTGGATACGACACAAGAAATTGCTTTTCGAATAAGTGCTCTTTCTTTCACTGGCTTGCCACCACATGAGGAAGAGCATCACTTTTCTCACATACTGCATTTCAAGATAGACTCCATTCAGATAGCATGGAATGGTGATAATTATAGCTTTAAATCCAGACTGGAGCAAGTCTTGTTACAGTCAATGTAATTCAAAAGAATTCTGATAATGGTGGCAGTAAAACCCCCTCTTTTCTAACGTCAAAGATGCTAGAGACCCCTATTTCAGCATTTCATCTTTCCACAGTGCAGAACACAACGGTTTTTCAGCACAAGAGGGGCTTGGAGATTTCTATAAAGCGTTATGCCTGTGAGGAGTTCAGGGCTGGGGAAATGGAAAGAAAGGGTAAAAAGTTGTGGCAGCATGTACCAATTCAATTGCCAGAGCTCTGTTTATATTAAATGCAGCCCTGTGAGCAATTGACTCATGAGTAGCTCTCATGTTATATGCAAAAAGTAATTAACAGAAAAAGCAGCCTGAACATAAAATCTTCCATAACTGTGAAAATACCAAGCTCAGTGCTGAGTACAATTAACATGGTTTATTTTCCTAGCTTTCATAATTCAATTTCTTTAAAATTGATTTTTAAAATGCTTTCAAGCAGCCTGTTCTGCGTAGTTAGATATAATAGTATGGGGCATAGACTCTGCAAATACCTTTTAAATACCCATATCAGCTGTAATACAGTGATACACACTCTACAAATACCTCTACATATTACACACCTATATTTACATGTAGGTTTGTAAAAACAAATGCACTATTTTGTCTTGCTTTCTCCAAGTCATACTGAGAAGATGTGTTCAAAGAGGGAACTAAATCCCGACCTCCAAGTGACTCTCTAGTCTGTGCCATGACTATGGCTAATCCAACTGGTATTTGGCTAATACCAATATGGCTATTAGCCATAGTCATGACACAGTTCTGCCTGGAGATATTCCTGCAGATCTTCTTCTAGGAGTCACTAAGAAGGGGTGACTTTATTGGCAACTGAATCTGAAGAGCTGAAATTATTCCATGGGTTAGATTGCTTCAATTTTTCGCTCCATGTGTGTTCCACTAGGCAGGAAGAAGTCTCTTGTTTAGCACCTCTAAATAAAGATGCTGAATAAGTGACAGTTTATTTATGAAATATTGTATCATTTGGTATAACTACAGCTGGCACAAAAATCCCTTTAACATATGTGATTGTTTGCAAACGTGTCCAGTGAAGGTGAAAACAATAATATGTTTTTTTTCCTTTAACCTTTTGTACCTGAAAATGTTGGATATAAAACATGAAGTTTTACAAGGTATATCTTTTCAAATCCTCTGCTTGAAAAATGCATAGAAAATGTGCATTCTACTATAAACACACATATAAGCAGTTTTCATTGTATTGCCTGTTTTATAAGTGGGAGTTGTTCATACAAGTGCTTGAGATGCATTTTCGTAGAGCAGCAGGGCTCCATCGCTGCGGTTACTTAAAAGCGACTTTGGAGTTAAGCTGAAAGGCAAATTGGTAAACCACAAAGAAACCATTTGTCCTTAGAAATGTATTCGGGGACAAGTTAAGCTCAAACCAGTTAGGAAGGTCCAGAGGCGAGCTCCAGCTCCGCCCAGCACTCATGCGGGGCACCCAAACATGCTCTTGCCTGCAGAGCAAAGGAGCTCCACTGGGCTTTGCTAAACCCAGCTACCGGCAGTATATCCCATCTGCTCTCCCAACTTTGTCACACACACGCCTGACATCAGGAAGATAAGAAGGCTGGTGTCCCTCCAGCATGGCTGTTAGGATCACCTGCTGGCAGAGCAGATGGGATTTGTCAACAGCTTGAGCCTACGTAGACTACCTGCCTGACAAAGTTGGGTCTGAGGGGGTTTGTTGGCCATCTGAGCATGAAGCCACATGTTAGCCCGCAGCACTGTGTGCAGAGGCTTTTTTCTGACTGAGCAATTCCTTTGCAAAAGATATGATTTTCCCATGGTCACATATCAAATGAGTGACAGAGCTGGAAACAGAATCCAGGAGTCCCAGATCAAAGTATCCTAACTTATAACTAATAGAGACAGAAAGCCACAATGGGAGGGTGAGGGTGCCTCTGTCAGCATTCAGGGAAAGAGTCTGGCTGACAAGGAGCAGTATTTCACTACTCAGTGTAAGTGTTTCATTTCTGGACAAACAGACTCTCCAAGAAATGATTACTTAAGAATCCTTCAATATTTTTACATCTTCTGTCTCCACCTCCCCCCAGCAGTTCAGCACATCATTAGAGCACTGCTGATTTTAATGACTGGTTGCCAGAAAATGGTACAACTGGGAGGAAATGGGGAGCTGGTTGTGCTGAGTAAGCTACTGTCATTTACTCACAGGGTGGACAGGAGGTGCACAAGTTCAGGCTGTCTTCCTCTCTTCATCTTCCAAGTCAGTGCTTAATTTTTAACATTATTAGGACACCTCAAGCCTCAGCAGTAAGTCTGAAATAGAAAACAGTCAGCATTTCCAGGGTCCAAAAACCAAAATCCTTGCAGGACACAAAATAAAAACAAGGCTGCAAACTATAGCAGCAGTAACTCCAGGAAGTGTAGACTTTAGATATCTATACATCAGTATGCTCATGCATGCTGTGATTATAATTTTATGTATATTAACATAAAATGAATTGTGTTATTTAGTTTACATACATAAACTTTATTGTACTATAGTATCATATTGTCATGACATCCCTATATTAAGCAGGTCCTCCTTTCTTTACCATGAACAGAAACATAAAGTTCAGATAAATTTCTGAACCCATTTTACTGCAGTAAACACTTCAGAGATAACAAAATACTACATAAGTCTTCCAAGAAACAGATGAGAAAACGAGCATGGTCATAAATCCTTAATATTTAACTCACCCCAACACTACTGAAGAAACGCTGTTTCAAAGAGAGTTAAATATAGCCAACAAGTAAAAGGAAACAATATCAGCCATTAAAGAGATGGTCATGTAAGAGGTGAGGGCAAATTCTGACAGTTCATGAGAAAGAGCCAGAGAAAAGTGAGAACTGCAAAGTTCTGATGATCTCCCTAGGCAAGTAAGGCAGTCTCTTGTACAGGCGCCACACTTTTTTATCCCTAGTTAATTAGGACAGTTAATATGCTTCTCTCAATAAATGTGGATTGAAAAGTAAACTCCATAAATTGACAATCAATCTTCTTTTCCTACTGAGTGCAAAGTTGTCTCGTGTGATACAAATGACACCACAGAGCATGTCACACAATTGCATCCAAACTTTCCCTAATTACGATCAGCCATTAACCTTCAGTCAGTGGGTCACTGAGGTCAGGACTGGGGATTTATAATCTAGCCAATTTGCACCTATTTCACTGCAGAGCCAGGACTGAAAAGGGGCGTCCAGTCAGAAGGGTTTCCTATGCAACCATAGAAACTTATACAAAGGCATTTAAGCCCAGTTAAAATTCAACTCAAATGGTACAGCTGGCCTGTCAACAGACCAAGCTAATTTTCCTGGTCAGCTGAAGGCTACCTGAACATGTTTCAATCAATACTGGTTTTCAGCAGGAAATTTGATGTTTGGGTAAGCAAAATTTCATTAAAATTATCTGCTGCAAATGGAAAATAATCTTCTTTTGTTGAAAGCTGACAACCACGGAAGTTTTCATTTTTTCCAGCAAAGGAAAATCACTTGAAAATGAGAATTGGGATTTGTTAGCCCACTCACAGAATGGAGGGGACAGGAGACATTTAGGCTGTAACAGCTACTATGTACAAATACATCTCTTTTCAGTTCAGTTTTTTTTTTTAACACAGAGCAACTATCATATAATCAAAAAACTTATGAATGAATAAAGAGAGATGGTCAAAAAACACAAGACATGCTGTTGAGACAGTAGATTGCAAAATTCCCTCTCAAAAACATCACTAATCCTATCCACACCTGTTAAGTCCATGAGGGTCTTTTTATTAGCAACAAATAGCTTTCTATTTGGTCCCAAGCAGCAAGATGGAAATGTTATTCCTTTAAAGAAACAATGTTGATTAAAGAGCATTTCCAGTGGAAGGGCCTCTATACTCTCATATTGCAGAAGTTGTAATTCTGATATTGAACCTGAAATCCTGACGGTTCAGTTCAATTTAGTGTATTCCACTCCATGCAAATTTTTTTAAAGAATTTGGTGGGCAGAGAGGAGTGCAGAAACCACACGAGTGGTATTTGCTTCTTTGCTTGAAAACAAGCTCTTTTTTTTCAGTGCTTGCACTGCAGTGGACAGAAAGTAATTCAGACCCTGGCAAATCAGGAAGAATCCACCAAATTATGGGCAGCTTAAACTGCAGAGTGCTAGAGAGTCCCTGCCTGCCCCAGGCCACTGCCCACCATTTGGGCAGGGCTACCAAAGGGTTAGAAGTTTGTAGCTGTACTATTTTTTCTATAAGACATTCTTACAGACTTCTCTCTGAAGAATAAGGAAAGCAGACAAAGCTGGTAAGACATGTGGATTAGCATCGGAGAGACAATAACCGGCAGAGGAAGGGGCAGGAGGGAAGTTAGGGGGAGGAAGCAGTTAGAAGATGATACCAAAGAAAAAATAACCAGCAACACCAGCAGCCTTTGGATGCTGCTCAAAGGCTCCTGCCCAGAGTTTTAGCATGAGTGTATGCACGGAGAATAGGTCTGTGGATACCCAGAGGCAAAGTCATTTTGGCAGTGCTTCTTCCTGGGTGGGAGAAGTCTGCACCAGACACGATGTAAATAACTGACCAAGCTATATACAACAGACACACACAGGTCACAGCACTGAAAACAGCCCACGCATGACTTCACAGATAGACATGGCACAGGGGAATGAGAAGATATTTCCCTGCCTAAGTTCATTGCAGTCCTTGGCTTCTCTCCGGAGACTACCAGCAAGGTTACCAGTGACTGCCAAGCGTAGCAATGGTGTCATTATGGAAACACCTGTCCACAGGACCACAGCGATACAGCTCACCCACAAAGGCCGCCAAACAACAGATGGTAGCAACTTTTGATCGCTACCAACATGGACTGGATTTGAACCAGCGAGTTAAAAGTAAAAATATTTCCAGCTCATTTCTCATTCCCTTCAGCTAATTTTTTTCCACTGCTAACATTATATATTATATATTACCTTACATTAAGTCCTGGGGAAGGACTTGATTAAAAAAACCCACAACACAACTTTCTCCTCGCTGTGTAATACAAAACAGAACTGGCAAACTCGGATGCCTACTGTTTACATTTTACAGTCAGAGGGCAATTTCACACTGCCTACTACTGATGCTGCAATATTTCCATACCCGCTTTTTTTTTTTGCTTGTTTGTTTTAACTCAGCTCATGCCAGAATTAAAATGAGAAGACTCATCAAAAACATCGTGTCTCCTCCATTATAAGGAGTTCTGTCAGCCCCTTGCCTGTAATTTTGTTTTGCTATAACATTGATCAATTTACAGAACCAAGTCGGCTCTGTATCTGGCCTAGATAGAGCAGCAGGGATCTGCCACTTACCCAGTCCCTGCTGACCACCAGCCAACCTGCGACTGTGCCCGCACCCAGGTGTCTTCTTACTCCACATGTGGTTGTAGGTCTGGCCCCACTAACCCAAACATTTCCACCAGAACCACTCAAGCCATGGGATTTCTTTGTACCTAAAATCATCCGAGCCACCTCTCCCCCAGACAGCTTTCGCTGTCCGCAGAAAGTCACTGAATCAAAGGTGAAGCAGAAAGCTAGAAGTTAAAACCACTTGAGCGGACTGCTGAAAGCATACGTCGTACGGCAGGCATGCTGCAGCAATGTGTGGGTGGCTGGCTGCTTGTCTGGCTGCCTGCCCGCCGCTCTTCGCACGCTGGCAGTACACCTCCAGGATGCTGCCGTACCATAATCAGCCTCAACGGCACAGGCTGCACACGCTTCAGGAGACGTGCACAGACCTCTCGGTTTTGGAGAGCTTTTGGATCTGCAGTTATTTAGACTTCTATTTATGAGCCTGTTGTGTAATAAAAAAAGGGTGCTAGGGGAAAGAGAGTGGCTTTTCCGTATCCCAGACATTATTACTTTGAGAGAAATTAAATTATAAGCCCTTATCACCACTTAGGAGTGGAAAGTGTTGCAGGCTATAAACCTCCTGGATGAAATCTTAACCCTGTGGAAAGCAAGGGCAAAATTACTGTTGACAGTAATAAACCCAGGATCTTGCTCTATATATATTTGTGCATGTATATGTGTGTGATTTTTATTCTCACAGAGAATTGGGATTTCTTATTAACTGATGTGCAGAGACTGAGGCACACACCGTATCATCAGAGCTTATGAAAATGTTCCTAAGATTCTCGCTTCTTTTGAAACTGCCTGTACAGACCAAATAAGAATCTCCTAAACCCGGTATGTGTTTTGGTTTAGATGTAATTTATTTGTAAAATAGCACACTCGAGTGATTAAATGCTTTTTTGCTGTTTTCTGAGATTAATAGTCTTTTGGGAAAATTAAAGTAGGAATGCATTATTCTGTGTTTTATTAAATCACATTAGTTACTGAGCTTTAAGTGGCCTTCCCAGTTGGAAATAAACCTCGCAATATTGGCTAGTAAGTTTTGACTGTAGATACCACACAAAAGCAAACTGGCTGTGAATGCATTATTTCTAATGCAGCATTTATTACTGTGTATGTGTAATTTCTGACTTTCCCAGGAGCACGATGTACGTAGTTTTTTGTTGTTTTTCAAGCAAAAAATAAAAATGTAAATTTTGTGCTATAATCATTCCTAACTCATCCATTTGCTTATTCTGACATCTCCATGGAACTAGATCTGTGAATTTTATGAAATTCAGCTGTCTGGGGTTTTTTTTTGCCTAAGCGCTTTCTGGCAAAGGCAGATCCTCCAGTGGTACTAACGACTACAGAAACTTTGGCATACATGGAAATATAACAAGTAACTCCACTGGAAAACTGTTCCAGGTAACAAAAATACTGGGTTTTTTTAACATCTGCTAATTTTCACTTTAAATGGTATCTGGATATGAAACAAGCCTTTTTTTTTTTTTTTAATACAAGTTCTGAATTTAGACCTTCACATTGCTCTTTGTTATTTATGTCCAAATTGACACAGCATTGCTTTAAAACAGACATCCCCTGTAATATTTTTTTCTTCTCCTGACCAGAAGCCTCTTCTGCTTTGTCTCAAGATTTTTCCTAGCTGAGAGCCATCCCTGCATTGGCTTTTCTCATTTTGTCTCACATAGCCACACTTCTTCTCCCACACAACTCCATGGTGACATCCTTCTGACAGAATGGGAATGGATCCCTTTTCCCAGGTATGCCCCCTCAGCCCCTCTCCTGCTTCTCAAGAAGCCATGCCACTCAGTCTTCTTTCAGTCTTTGCAGTTCACTGTATCCAGGACAGAATTCTTTTCAGGTAAGTCCAGCTGTTCTGGTGCAGGTATCTAATCTACACTGTTGCAAAAGCCCCTGGAGGGCCCCCCTCTAGAGGAAAGTATCAGCAGAGGACAATTCATCTCATCATGCCTGCAAACAGATCCTGAGCTCCCCAGGTTACTGAGGTTTATGTGCCGGTACCTTTTCCTCATGGCAAATTCCACACTAAGGCTGAGATATTTTTAAGCTTCATCAGGCAAGGATGTAATTGAATATGACGTAGGGTGACAGACATTTAGATGGCGAAATCTGTTACATGTCAAGAAAAGACAAAACAGAAATAGAAAGGACTGAGCTCTTACCCTCTGCTCAGGTCTCTTACCCACTGCTCCTCTCTTTAATCAGTCTAGGTAGTGGTGTCAGACACTGGCTTATCCTGCTGCTTCTGCACTGCTGTTCCTGCTGTCTCTCATCCCCATGTCCTTCCTGATTCTCCCAGCAATTTCTCAAGCTCTCGTGGAAAAGAAAGCCCTGAAGACCATCATGGGAATTTCTCCCTGCTTCTTCTGCTTCCCCTACTCAGTGGTTTCTGGCACCTCCTACTTGTCCCCCATCTTTCCCAGACCACAAGGGGATGGACACAGGAGTGTGTGCCCTTGCAGGTCAGATTTCGGGCAAACTCCTCAGGAGATGTGCCAGGTGAGGAATCCCAGTAGTACATCCAGAACTTTCAATACCACTTTTCACTACATGAAAGAGCTGGAAGAGTGAAGGACCTCACAATCTGGCCCACTACTACAAGTACCCAGTTCAGCTCCACTGTCTCGTTGGAATATGATTTGGACCAATTCCTTTAGCTGGATTTCAGAAGGGATGAACACCCAGGCACCTGTTCCTGTTTTAATGCATTATCCACAAACCAAGGGCGGTGAGGCCCTGGCACAGGCTGCCCAGAGAAGCTGTGACTGCCCCCTCTCTGGCATTGTTCAAGGTCAGGCTGGATGGGGCTTTGGGCAACCTGGGCTAGTGGAGGGTGCCCATGCTCATGGCAGGGGGTTGGAACTAGATGGTCTTTGAGGTGCCTTCCAACCCAAACTGTGGTTCTATGAACTGCAAAATGCCTCATGAAACCAGTGCTGGTAGCATGATGTGTATTTCCATTACGTTTCATTTCTTATGGGGCATGAGAGACACCAACACCACAGCCAGTGTGTCTCTGATGTCACAGAGTTGGACACAAAAAAACCCTGAGAGGTTAATCCAATTCCTTTTTGTACAAAGACCATTTTTCTTAGTTCAGAATTTAAAAATAAAAATATAATTGCAGGAAGAATGGTACCAGCTTGTAATCAAACTGTCAAGGTATACAATTGCTAGCACTGAGCTATGGTTTATGACAGGCATGAAAGAGTTAGTTCCTTTTACATTAGCCCAACTTCCACAATTTTTGAATTAAACAGAAACCCATCCATATTTGTGTTCTTACTTTAAAGATAT
The DNA here is from genome assembly GCA_013400835.1 of Zapornia atra. Lineage (NCBI taxonomy): Eukaryota > Metazoa > Chordata > Aves > Gruiformes > Rallidae > Zapornia > Zapornia atra. The sequence continues at coordinate 18,740 of VZTU01000856.1, forward strand.
TTTAAATAACCCCCCTTTTAGAACCAGTAGGTTTCTCTAGCCAGGCATATCACTTGAGTTCCCTTACCAGACTTGGAACCTAAGCTTGCATAAGGACACGCTCCAAAGGAGGATTCAGAGATTCACAGAATCACAGAACTGTAGGGGTTGAAGGGACCTCCAGAGATCATAAAGTCCACCTCCCCTGTCAGAACAGGTTCCATAGGACAGATAGCACAGGTAAGCATCCAGGTGGGTCTTGAATATCTCCAGAGAAGGAGATTCCACAGTCCCCCTGGGCAGCCTGTCCCAGGGCTCTGTCACCCTCACCATGAAAAAGTTCTTCCGCATATTGGTACAGAACTTCCTGTGCTCCAACTTGAGCCCATTGCCCCTTGTCCTGCCCCCACAGACAACTGAGAAGAGGATGGATCAAAGATGAAAGTCAAGTTGAACTGGTGGTGCACAGTGGGAGTGCAAGGGACAGGGGGCATAAAGAAAAATGGATGTCAGGAGAAGCATCTCTGGGGGGGATGGCCTGCAAGGTTATAGGATCCCTGGGCATGAGCCTGATGTACACACTTTGAGTACAGAGTTTTGCCTTCCTGGAAAATATCTGTAAAAAATGGGTAGATGGAATCCATCTTCCTTAAAAGCTCCTCAGCAAAACTGCTGATATCATTTGATGTCAGGGTATGTATTTGTCATCGATATGATCAGTCTGTAGTAGTTTAACTCACCACCATGTTCTATCTTAAAAATAGAGTGGAAGCAAAAAAAAAAAAAAAAAATAGTAGCTGTTCCTTACATGCCTAAATACAAAGAAATAAGATTTTTTTTCTTTTCTATTCTTTCTTTTTTTTAACTCAAGTGATGCCAATATATCCATTACAAGTTATGGAACCTTTTTTCTACACTGGCACTAGATCCTTTAGTCTGTTTCCTTTGCTTTCATGGATACAGACCTTGTATAACCTTAAACTTGATGTCAGTTTACCTGTGGTCTTTGCAGAAGATACCTACAGTGACACAAATGGCAGCTCTCTGACCAAGAATTACCATATTGGTAAGTATCTCAAACCCCTTTAACACCACAAGAGATACAGAACAAATAGAGGGAATATCAGCTTTCAAATGTCTCCATTTAGGACAAGGGGCTCCTTGCTTACCATGCTGAGTCGGCCTGAAATGTATTGTGTTTTAAAATATTATTATTTTGTAGGAGCATAAGGCTTTTAAACTAGTTATTATACACTTTGGAGCCTTACCAAAGACACCAACCCCCAGATAAAATTGTAATAAATAGTGATAGGGAGGAAAGTAGCTGCTGCAAAGCCTAATTAAGTATTTTGATTAGTTCGTACTTGCTGCATTTTGGCTGCTGTTTATAATTAATTTTATTATCTGATGTCTGTCAGTGCTTGTTTTTCAACTACTTCTTTGTTTACTTAATTGGGCAGTTTATAATCATCGCTTTGGAAAAATTAGTTTTCCTCTTTGCATTTATAAGTGATCATATTCACTAAGCCTTTTTGCCCTTTCAGTTTCAATACCCTTCATAACACTGGCAGGATTAACCCCAAGCAACAAACCGGTGTTCCAGTCGCAATGGCAGGGTGCTCAGCATCATTTTTTACCCACAAAGGCAGACTTTCCTCTACCTTCAGCCACCTTTTCCTGCAATGTGCATCCCATCCTTTTCTAACCACAATGTACTGTTAGAATCATAGAATCATAGAATGTGTAAGGTTGGAAGGGACATTTGGAGGTCATCCAGTCCAACCTCCCTGCAGTAAGCAGGGACATCTTCACTAGATCAGGTCATTCAGAGCCCCATCAAGCCTGACCTTGAATATCTCCAGGTGTGGGGCCTCCACTACCTTTCTAGACAACCTGTTCAAGTGATCTACCACCCTCATATTGAAGAACTTTTTCCTAATATCTAACCTAAATCTACCCTTTTCAAGTTTAAAGCCATTACCCCTTGTCCTAATGCTACGTGCCCTCATGAACAGTTCTTCCCCAGCTTTCTTATAGGCATCTTTCAGGTACTGGAAGGTGCTATAAGGTCCCCCTCGGAGCCTTTTCCTCTCCAGGCTGAACAAGCCCAACTCTCTCAGCCTGTCTTCATAGGAGAGCTGCTCCAGCCCCATGATAATTTTTGTGGGTCTCCTCTGGACACTCTATAACAGGTCCATGTCCTTGTGTTGACGGTTCCAAAGCTGGACACAGTATTCCGGGTAAGATCTCAGCAGAGTAGAGGGGCAGAATCACCTATCTCAATCTGCTGGCCACACTTCTTCTGATGCAGTCCAGGATGCAGTTGGCCTTCTGGGCTGCAGATCCACATTGGTGGCTCATGTCCAGCTTCCCATCCATGAGTATTCCCAAGTCTGTTTCCTCAGGGCTGCTTTCAAGCACATCATCTCCTAACCTGTATGGATAACAGGGGTTGTCCCAAACCAGGTGCAGGACCTTGCACTTGGCTTTGTTGAACCTCATGATGTTCCTCTGGGCCCACTTCTCCAGCCTGTTCAGGTCCCTCTGGATGGCATCCCGTCAATCCAGCACATTAACTTCACCACTCAGCTTGGTGTTATCAGCAAATTTGCTGAGGGTGCAGTCAATCCCACTGTCAATATCATTATTAAACAGTACCAATCCCAGCACAGACCCTTGAGGAACTCCACTTGTCACCATCTTCCATCTAGACTTTGAGCCACTGACCACCACCCTCTGGATGTGATCATCCAGCCAATTCCTTATCCACTGAACAGTCTACCCATCAAATCCATATCTCTCCAATTTAGAGAGAAGGATGTTGTGCAGAGCCATGTCAAAGGCCTTGCTGAAATCCAGATAGATGACATGGGTAGCTCTGTCCTTGTCCACTGATGCAGTCACTCCATTGTAGAAAGCTACTAGATTGGTCAGGCAGGACATGCCCCTAGTAAAAGAATCCATAGTAATGAATTACTGTGCCTATGGAGAGGCCCGTGGCAGAGGCGTGTCTTGTGGACACAGTCATCCCTGCCATGACATGACTGCAGAATTGGAGCCAGTGCCACAAAATCCCACCAATTCTGCAGCAGGAAGGACCCACCATAATTTTTAATACCCTACTTTAAACAAGGATACTCTCATTTTTCAGCTCCTGACTTTTGAAGTGATTTATTTCCTTTCTCCTGTTTGGGCAAACCAGTGATTCAGTAAGAAGTGGAGGGGACACACAGCCAGAGCTATTTTATATTGCAAAGTAGGAAAGTACCAGTGAAATGTGAAATCGAGGCACTACTTCCTGTAAAACAGGAAGACTGGGAATATCACAGTGACTTGCCTGACCTTGAAAACTAGAGTAATAGCTATGGGATGAGGTTTAGTAGTCTGAAGTGCAAAGTCATGAATTAAACCAAAATTCCTGCCCTCAGTTATGAACAATTGGTCTGACAAGGAGAGAGAAGGATCAACTGTATCCTCCTCAGTTGAAAAGATAAAGACCCACAAGTGCACTATAACTGTAAATAAGTAAATGTTATCCCATCAGCTAGGAGGTTTCCTGTAGGGAGAGGGAAATATTGTTTCTGTTGTACATGACACTGATGAGCCCTTTGCAGTAATACTGTCACAGTTCTGGTTCCTCCTGCACTGGTAAGATGAATTTAAACTGATATTGTACAGAGGAGGACCCAGGGGTTGATAAGGAGAATGGAGAGCTTGTGGTACACAAGGCAAAATGGCAAGCAGTCTAGTTCAACCTAGGAAAATAAAGACTAAAAGAGGATTAAGTTTTTTGCTATAAATACATTAGATCAGATGAAGGGAAGGGAGTGAAGCAAGTAAGCATGTTTTTAAATTAGTGGAAAATTCACTACCCCAACAAAAAAGATTTCAACTAGATAAGCAAAATTTTAAAGTACAATGCCAAAATTAATTTCTGACCATCAGAGGAATGAGTAATGCTTCAGGAGTTGTAGCAGGAATTAAAAACAGAAAGAAACAAAACCCAACCAAAATTGTTTTTACAGTGAACAGCAATCACTGCAAGGAAGGAACTGTACAGCATAGTGCAGACAGGACCCAATGACCCTGCACATTTTTTCTAGACCTCTACTCCTAAACCAGAACAGTGTAACAGATCTGAAAAGTTTTTATGAACCAAATTTCACAAAATGGGAGGCAGAGGAAACAGAAGAGACTAGATACAGTGACAGTGAAGTAGTGATGGACTGCTCTATAATATATATAAGGAAGACCACAAAGGCAGTGTTTATCCTGCCCCCCATAACAAATATTTGCCTACTGAAAATTAAAATTCATGATTGATTAAGAAATCCCAGCCAAAGAAGAGAGCTGGAGTCACTTGAGATTTAAAGAGTTGAAATACTCATAAAACAAGTAGAGGGCGATAAAATTAAACAAGCCTTGATTAATTAAATTTACAGGGGCAGGGGGGGAGAGGTAGTTTCATATGACTGGTACATGTCCTGCAGTTTATAAAGAAAGAAGAATACTCAGAAAGATATTTGTTGTCCAAGCATGAAGCTACATTACCAGGGAAGACATTTGCACATCAAATGGGATATTGAGGGAAACATGGGGAGATTTTACTTCTGCACGCAGCAAAGTTCCAAGCTTGCCATTGCGTCTCTGAGATAGCTGCAAAACAGCTTTACATAAGCAGCTTTTATAATGCTCCATGAAGATCAATAGCTTTAGGTTGGTTTATTTGTTTTGTTTTGTTCCCCTGTTACAAAAGTATTTGATCGCAGACAGGGAAGTTGCTTTGTTGTGTCAGGTGCTACCCAAAAATATTAGGAAAGATAGACTTTACCCTGCAGGATACTGAAGATAGATAAAGGGCAAAGGGGAGAAGGTTATTGCAAACCTCTCCATAATAAATCTTGGCAACTGTGACACCTAACTCCATATTTCTAGCCATTCCCTATCTTGACATCCAGAACTGGGAAGGCTAGCAAATGAAATAGGAGCTTTTGCACAGTAAAGCAATCTTAAATATCAGGCAGGTTTTCAAAACAGCTGTGCTAGGTTTACCAGATTGCATCATGGAAATGTTAGACACCAAAAAATCATGCATTGATGTGTAAATAAGGAAAAAATGGGGGTGGTAGGCTGGGAAAGAGAATTCCCTCTGGTATTCTTCCTGCCAGAAAACAAAATCAGACAGCTTCCACCCACAAGTCTCTCCTTATCTCCCCTTCAGTTTCCAATGGCTTGCTCTGCAAAATTTCCCCAACTCCAACAAGCCATAAAAACTACTGAGGATTTAAAATTACTCTTAGATTAGCAAATTTTGACCCTTTGTCAATATTATCAGGTTGTGTGAACCAAAACTGTTTCAGCTGATCTTTAAGCAGACATTTCTAACCATAGCTTTTCTTACTGTTGCGCAGAAAAGCTCTCCATGTCGCCATATGGTCTGAAGCAATATCTAGACTTACACTTTCTAGGCCAGTGAGAAAAAGTGTAATAATGAGAGGAGGAGCAAAAGAAGCTCTAGTCAAGGAGGCTTCTCCAAAGCTGCCAGCTGATTTGTTCTCTCTGCACATCAGAAGTCACTCAGGACTGATCTTCCTGTTCCTTTGGTTTGTAATGGTGTCCAAGAGCGATGGGTCAGGATCGGGGCACCATATGACTATTGAGGCTTATGTCTTAGACATAAAACCAGATGCTTTCTGGTGCATTCAGGACTGATTTTGATATTTACAGGTAATCGCTGTGATTTTAAGGACATTGGATTACAACTAAATATCAGTCCTTGGATGACACAGATTAACACCCAGACTTTTTAATATAGTTAAAACTCAGATTTTATGCATGAAACGCTATTCTGTGGTCAAACTTCTGGAGAGACATTTTCTATTCATCATCTACTCACTCCTTACAAAGGAAAGGAGGCACCTATCCCAAGAAAAGTAAACCTTTCAGAACCTGAAGGGAAGAACCAAGAGCTCTGGCTCAATTTCATCAGATTTCAAACATGCAATGCTGTCTGCTGGTCATGGGATCGAATTTGTAGAATGCACACCGAAAGGAGAACCCAACACGCAGGATTGGCATAGAGGATTCAGTGTATCAGAAACTGCAGTGCAGGTAGCAAGCTGATGGCACTGCATGCCCTTACAGGTGTGAATTAAATAATGCTAACGTGAAGCTGCTGTCAGGAGTTCGCAGGATAAGGTCATGGGAATAACACGTGCATTCGTGTTTTGTCCTGGGAGCTGCAACTTCACCGAAATAGAAGTGCCTCCAGTTGGAAAGCATACATCAAAATCACTCCCAGGGAGGTGCTGTCGAGTGATTTCTCTATGTGTAAATGCTACGTTGCGTTGGCAAATGAAAACTGGAGGGGGATAATCATGCGCCAGATCCCAGATTAGGCAGTCTCCATATAATCTCTCCACAACTTCTACACAATCCCTATACAATTAACAGAAGGTGAGGGAGGAAAAAAACATCCAGAGGGCAATTCAGAACTGATGTTTATTTTAGGTGCACTGAGTAGCTCTCCGCAGGCTCGTCTCTCTCTTCAACAGCCTAAGTAGAGCAGACTCCTAATGTAAATCCCTGAGGTTAGTCACCTAAAGTAGGATGTATCAGTCCCTTCCACCCCTTATCAACCCATGCCTCTTCTTCTCCTGTTGTTTAAAACATGTACTCTCCAAAACCATTTCCAGAAACCTCAAGCTGATACAAACTTTAGTTTCTGACATAAACTTTTCCCTCAGGCAAAGCATGAGTCTGGTGAAGTCGAGTTGTTTCTGGGACTAGCCATTCAAAGGGAGGCAGGAGCAATCTCCGAGTCAAAGCCCATTAACTGAAATCACCCTGAACAAGAAATACAGATTTAGAGAGTGACAGTTCTAGTACTGCTTCGGCCTTCAACTGAATTGCAAAGGGAAAAGAAATCTCAGCAACAAACCAGTCAGGCATTTGCCTGGGACCCTAAGAAAGTAGCAGGCATCTTTTCTGTGTGTGCTAGCATAAGTACTAACAGACTCTGAGAGGTTCTGCAGTGAGATTCATGAAGCTGGCTTAGAGAAAACTGCAGCTGAGACAAATAGTTTGAAGGGGGACAGCAGGCTAAGTATAAAATAATTATTTGTGCACCTGTTCAAGAGCCATTTCAGTTTGCGTGCCCCAAGAGAAAAAGTGCCATTTGGAAAGCACAAGGGTTTGTGCAATTTAATGATGCTATTATGGCTCCAAGCTCAACGTAACCATCCATATGCTGCTCCTCCTGAAATATTTAGCAATTAATAGAGATAAAAGGCCCTATCACACATCACATTGTGTCAGGATCATGAAGGATAAGATCATAGATATCCTTGTTCCACAAAAAACCCCAAATCAACCTTTCTCTATTTGAACATGTTGAATATGCCCACTTTTCCTGCTGTGCTGGCAAATGAAAGCATGAAAAATGAGTAAGGAGTGGAGCAGGCTCTAGAAAAGCAACTTCAGCTTGGAGGACAGATACTATTCCAGTAGATATGCTCCTACCACAAGGGAAGAAATTTTAAAAAGAGTAGTTCACAAGAAAAAATGAAGAGTCGTGCAGATTTCCAAGGAAGGAGAGGCCTCATATTGCTCTTTTCAGTGATGTTCCCTTTTATGGAAAAACCTTAAGAAACTAGAACACGGCCATTTTTTAGACTACCATGGTATGATACATCCACAACACAAACACATGGACTCAGATGAGGTTAGACAGAAAAAAATAAAGGATTCCCAGAAAGTACCTTAGGAAATGTAGGAATGTGTGAAGCGGAAGGGTGAGGTAAGAAAGGAAATGCAAATGAGAATTTGCAAGCTAAAGCTGTGCTGTTTTAAAATGCTACTTTTGTCTTGGAAGGAGAAAAGAAACATCGGTGTTCATGGCCACAGAGCAGAGACAAGCTGTGGAGCTGGGCTTGCAGCTAATCTCAGAAAAAAAAAATCAAAATAATAATAAAAAAACCTCAAACCCAAAGAAACAGAGGAACTGATACGACTTGTGAAAGCACAGACTATTTATGTTGCCTGAAGAGCCACAACCCCATTTTGTTTCCTGTGGAATAGGTGCCTTAGTTTGGAATAAAGATAATTTAACACAATGTAGACGCAAAACGTGAAGTCTAAAGTGGAGTAGTCTGGAAACAATACTTCCTGCAAGAAGGACATCTAGCAACTATCCTATTGGTTCTACTTTTTAGCTAGGTCTTCTAAGAAAAGGAGGCTTGAGTGAGATGTCTGTTGGTATCCGAATGTGTGCACTTGCCTGTATGCCTGACAGCTGCCCTTCCGATCTATAAACACGGTATCCGTTGGCCAATTTCAACCAAACCTGAGAATGGTAAAGTAGTGTCAAAGGCGCTACTAGATGCCCTGATGGAGGTGGCAGTGTGAGGTCAGCCCTCACTATGCACCAGAGCAGTCCTGCAGGACGCGAACTCGGATGGATACACCTGTGGTTCCTTCGGGCGCCCCGCCGGGAGAGCGAACCTGAGGAAGGCTGGACGGTCCGGAAGCAGGCGGCGGTGCGAGAGGTTGGTGCCCGCACTCCCGGACGGAGACGGCCGGTGCCTCGGTCCCTCCACGCTCGCCGTGCCCCCCACCCCTACAGGAGGCGACGGAGCTCTCCAGGGGAGGAGGAGGAGGAAGAGGAGGCGTCTCCCTCCCTCCCGCAGTCACACCTCCGCTGCACACCTCCCCTCGCCCCGGCCTCCCCAGCGGCAGCCTGCCCGCCCCGCTCGGGCCGGGGGGCGG
>VZTU01000856.1:28096-75031 GCA_013400835.1 Zapornia atra
GTTTTGGTGCCTGTGCCCTTACGGCTTGTTGCCGCCACGTTTCTCCAGCCCCCTTCCCCCCCTAGTCCTTCCACCCGAAACACCCTTCCCCAAGCCCCCCGGCAGCCACAGCAGCAGTGCCGGGGGATACGGGGTGCGTTACTTATGTAACCAGGGGCGAGCAGCCTCAGCCGCTTTCCCCTGGGCAAGCGGCGAGGTGGCTACGGGTAAGCCGCGGCTTCGGGGGGACACGGAGGGGGTGGCCAGGCCGGCCCAGGGGGACCCTGTTTCCAGCTACCGTCGCGGGAGCCTCCCGCGTGGGAGCTCCGGCCCCGTCGCGGCGGCAGCACTCTGCCCGAGGGCTGCGCCAGCCTCGCCTCGGGCTCGACAGCGGGTACCCGCCGACGCGGACGACCAGGAACATCCCTCCTGGCCGCCCCCTCCCCAGCGGCGCTCCAGCGGCAGCGCCGAAGCCGGGAAGAACTTCAAAGCGGGGGTGAGGGTGGGTGGGGGATGCTGCTTTGGCTGCTCCTGTCTCACTCCTCCTCTGACAGGGCAGCGGGGGGCGGCCGCGCTGCGGGGAGCTAGGGTAGCGCTGCGCTGAGGCGGGCAACGCTGGAGGGTAGCCGGGGCGAGGCTGAGAGGAGCCGGGGTAGCGCTGAGGGCAGCCGGGGCCAGGCTGAAAGGAGCTGGAGCTGGGCTGAACGGGCGGTGCGGCCCCGTCCCCGCTGAGTAGACAGGGTAGGGAGAGCCTCCGCTGGGAGAGAGGGCAGCGGGTGAGGAGAGGAGAGGTGGGAGGCTGCTGCTCACGGAGGGATGCCCGTCTCCTCTTGATCGGAGGGAGAGCGAGCTCAGTATCACCATGGCGACCTGAGGGAGGAAAGAGCTAAATAAATAAATAAGTAGGAGATAACTCCCCCCTTCCCTTCCGCCGGCCCCCGCCGCCGCCCCTTCCTGGTCCCAAAAGGTCCGGTCGCGAAGGTGGGGAGAAAGATACCACAGGCAAAACTTTCCTCTCGTGGTAAAAAGGGGCGGCGAAGGGTCCGGGGACCGTGGTAGGGAAGGGACCGCCCCGCAGGGCTCAGCGAGATGCTTCCGAGTAGTCGTGCCCGAAGCCTCTCCTCCGGCCGCAGCGGGAAGGAGAAGCCGCTTCGGGGCGAGCTCCACATCGCTGCTTATTGCCGTACCTGCCATGTCCCCCAGCCGCCCTCCCTTGCTCCCCTGTCGATCCGCGCACCGCCAGACCCCAGGGGCTTCGCCCTGCCCGGGCCGGGTTCAGTACCGCGGACAGCGGCAGGACGCCGGCGTCAGCACCCGGGGCAGCGCCGGGGGAGCGGCGGAGCCGGGCAGCGCTGCGGGAGCGCGGAGAAGCGCGGCTCCGGGCGGCGGGCAGGGTGCCGGACGTGGGTTTTAGATGGGTCCCCTGCTCTGGGAGGACCAGGCAACCCCCGCCGGTGTCCCCGCGATAATCAAACTGGCTGACTGCCTCTGCCAGAGCCAGCCCCGCGCACGGTGCCGCTCCCCGCCGGGTGTCAGGAGCCAGAGGAAATCTCGGCTAGGGCCACCAGTCTTTCCTGAGCCAAATGCATGCAGGAGTGAGAGTAAACACGTTAACAAATGCCGTCTTCTAACCGAACTTGCTCGAGGGTGTTTCTGATGACTCTCTTGCAGTGGTTATCTCTAACTTGTTACAGATAACTGGCTCCACAGCAGGACTGTTCCCATGCACACCCACAAAATGAGTTCTGAAGAAACTGTGAAATATATGTGTTCTCAACTTGTTTTCCTTAAGAAGACTTGTTGAGAAATTGCACTTTTAGCTTAGGGACCTATCCCATTGCTGAGGTACATGATTAGCCAGCTGCAGTTTGTGCCAGTCAGACAGACATGTTCAACTAATCAGAAATAAAACCCCAAACAACTCCTGGTCAAGAACTCAGACATTTGGTGAGCAGTTTAAAGGCATACACAAAATGAGGCAAAAAAAGTATTCAGGTTAGTGATAATTCATCAAAAGCCAAGAGATATTTATTGTGCTGATAGGCTGTAAATTATTTGCTTGGTTTTCCTATACGTATCTCATGCTGGTAGTTACATATGCAATTATTGCTTCAGACTCTGAAAAAAATTCTAGAAAAGCAAACAGCATAATGAATAATATTCACTGGGGAAGATAGAGATGGGTTAGTCATTTCTGTGCTGTTCACTGTGTCAGGATGTTCTTTTTTCATTAAGCAAACAAGATTTATTTAATCTTGCCTTGGTCCTGATAGGCAGTAAACTATAGATACATGCAGAATTATTGGTTTTGAATCCAAATCCCCGGTCTCTTGAGGTTATGCTTTAACTATGATCAAGCCATCAGATCACAGCAGCTACTGGGTTCTTTCTTTGCATGTGCTCCTTCCTTGTTAAAAACTCTCTGTTTCAAATATGTCCTAGCCTAGCAGAGAAAACCACATAGGTGACTCCTATTCATGCATGGGAGTTATTCAGGCTTTGTACTTATGCAGGGGCCTCAAGCAAACTCATTTCTAAGAATAATAAGTTGAGGTAAAGTCTTTTTTAACTATAGGTCCATGTTTTGCCCTAACTACACTTCTTGGCAAGCCAAGTGAACTAATGAGTTAAGCCTTTATGGAAATGGAGACCTGAATTTCTTAATGATGGGCCTCGAGTTTTCAGACTTATCTCAGAGAGAGTATGGAAATAAATGACTAAACTGTAAGTATGGTCTTGGGAGCTCATTACTTTCCTGTGGGAAAATGAGAAGAAGTAATAGAATACAGCTCTTCAGGGCAGTTACCAGATCATTTATAATACTGCAAGCTATTGATTTTGTTATGTAAGGCAATACTCCTGCAGTGTCAGAATAATTTTATCAGATAATTACAAAATGTTTTTGCCCTATAAGCAACATAAGAAAAAAATTCATTACTGGGACATCAACAGAAAATCCCACAACCTTAATCACTTTAGTAAGAGACAGAATTCTTTGTGAAATTTCTGCCAGTGCATTTACACCATGTTCAATATGAGCTTCCCAAGATATGTAATTTCACTGCAGAAAATATTTACTTGTTTTTCACAAGCATGTATTTGTAGCCTTGTTTTATAATTGTTTTACTGAAATATGGTCTTTTGAAAGGAAGACAGGTTCTCTCCTTCAACCAATGTGAGAAAAATATGATTTAATTTATATTTTTGTAAAATATCCATCACAAGGGATTTATTTAAGTGCTTCACAGGTGTAAGGTCTATGTTGTTCTTTCTTTCACCTATACAATTCTGGACACTGTTGCTGTAAGATTACTGGGTTTGTCATTACCTTCTTATGGCATTTTCACAAATATTAATAGATTTTTTTTTCAGGAGTTGTTTATATGCTTCTATAAAAGCAAGAAGTAAAAGAATTCACATTAGCACTTTCCAAAATAAATTAAACTACATCTTAAGTAATAGTTGTTGAAGCGTTGGAGAGAACACATTTCTGTTTTATTGTTTCTTTTATTTTCTTTGTTGTTAAAAGCTTGTGAGCCCCGTTCAGTGTTTTCATCATCTGCTTTCTACAGAATGTTGCTTTTTAATTGGGACAATTAAACACTGGCAGTTCTAAATAAGAGATATGGCTTAGGTTAATATCTGTGTGTTACATTTATGTGGATGTATGATTTTTACTAGAGGAGGCAGTTTGGTACTAGAAAACAATAGTCCTAGTGTATTAAGTATCAATATTTAAATATTGATCATGCAGAAAAATGCAAATGCTTCTTAAACAATGAATGCTAAATTTACCAAACAGTAAACCCAAGAAAAGAGTTTTAATCTCATTCCCACTTGGTGTCTTACTGGAAAATATTTTTGGTTTTACCCCAAAATTGCACTGGATGCTTTAGTAGTATGCTATTTTATTATATGTGTGTTATGAATAGCTGGAATCGAACAATAGGATGTTACTAACTCCACTTTTCCACACACCGCTGCAATTTTGAATTATGCCCAAGTATACTGGCTGTCAGGGAATATTGGGGCCTTCTGGCAGAGCCTCATGACAGTGTTGTGGAGTGTCTGTCAAAACGACAGCCCACAGCAGGCCACCCCAACCCAGCGTACTGCGGGAGGTGAATGGGAGCAGTCCTGTCCGTGCAGGGGTTGGAGAAGGAAAATCTCTGTGGTCAAAAGTCATGTGCAGAGACTGGAATTTTTCAGTCATATACATTAGTATGGCAGCTGCGAGGGCACTGTGCTGCAGATATGTATCATGTCCATAAGGAGGCTCAGAGCACCATCCTCATTCAACTCCTCACCTAGTCTGCCTAGTAGAGAATATCCTAAAGGGCCAAGGGAATCAGACAAATAAGGAAACAAATCTTGTTTATATTTTAAAGACTTATTAAAATGGATATTTGCTAGCTAGTAACATGAAATCCATTCATGAACCTTAACATCTGGCCAGCAGGACATCCTGTCTTCAGATAGAGGACAAAAAAATAATAATTTAAAGTTCTTAAAAAGATATGCAATTTTTACCAGCAGTTCATGCCCAGTAAAATCAACAAAGATCTTCATGAGTGCAAGGACTGCACAGAGTCCTGCCCGCAGAAGCCACAGTTCATGCCAGAGGTTGCAGAAGAAGTTCTAATATAACTGAGACGAACATCAAACGTTCAAATGTAGAACGTAGAAATTTGCTCTGGAATATTAGTTTTGAATTACATTAATAATTAGGTTTTGAACTAAAAATTAACTAAAAGGTGAAAGCCCATTGATTCCCTGCTTCTATTTGCCAGTTACAACTTCAGGTCAACCATTTATGGTCTCTGGATATGAGGTAGAGTGTGATATTCCTTGTATAAGCATCCATGAGAACAGGAGTCATGCTATTACTGTAGGTCTGACAGAAAGATAAGAAATGCCCTGAGAAGACACTTTACCTAATTACAATAGCATACATCACCTTAGTATTAGAAAATAAAAGTCTCCTTCTATCAGGCCTCAAAATGAATGCAAGTATATGGCTGGAAGTGCATATCCATGATACACACCATTCTTCAGCTTAATATTATTTGCTTCCAAGAAGCATTTGCTTCCTCATCTCACTTCAGTAGGAAAATAATGTATTAGTATATCCAAGGGCAGAACTAGCCTTGCAGTCAGAAAAACTCATGCATAGCTTGCAGTTCATGGGAGTAAATTATGATTCAACAGAGATTTAACTTTTTTAAAGCATTACCATTAATAGCACTGTATTTGTTAGTACAGACAGTGAAGGCTCATTCAAATATTTAAGGCAGAGAGCCTGCCATTAATCCTTTCTGTCAATGACCTACCCTTTCTGTTATGTACTTGGTGGGTGGTTCATACTTAGAGAGATCAGCTTCAGACTTTGACGTGTATGGGGACATCTGAGCCTCCCAGCCAGAGGAAGTATCTGACTCAACATGGAGACTTCAGGATTCTGGCACAAAAGTAAACATGACCTTAGCTGGTTGGCCTTGAGGCAGTGCCACATGATCTAAACGTGGGTAAAGGCAGTGCTTGGAGACAGTTTGGGTGGGGAGAGGTGCTTTAGCACAAGCTTGGTTATAGTTCCCCATCCCATCACCGGCCTTCAGGAACAGCCTTAACCCTGACTTTGATTTCACTTCATACCCTTTGACCTGACTGTGTTGGGTCTTTAAGTTGAACCGTGCATTTAGAAAGAGAAGTTGTAGGTCTGATTGCTACTGTCACAGCAGTGACTGCATTTCATAGGCAAATAAACACCAAAGATCACAAGTTGATACTGCTGTTCTGTATTATACTGCATTCATTTAATCTACATAGACTCTTGGAGCCTGACCTGAAGAAGCCACCATGCTCAGGATTTGTTAGGACTCACTGGAGCAGAACACTGGGGCTTGTTTTCTGATGGAAGCCAAGTGCTGGCATTTGTGCTGAGTTCTCAGAAAAACTTCTGGACGAGAAAACAATAATGTGCAGATTGAAAGGGTGAAATAGAAGGCTGAAAGAACGAACAAGATGATGAGAGAGCGAGCGCACGAGAGCATAGTTAATTCAATGCTCTAATCAACTGTGTTCTGCAGTGCTTTATCATAAGCATCCCTGCATTAGGCTCACCAGCTCAGAGAGCTTTGCAGCGTTGCAGGAAATCCTCTGCTTTTTGCTTGCCATTAAAAAAAAATAAATCTCATTGTGTCTTGTCAATACAGACAACTGAAAAAGGAAAAATTATCATATAATTTAGTATTTATCATAATCAAGAGCAGGGGTTCATTAGTACAATGAGCAATTGCCAAACTATTCCTCAAAATATTAATTTGAAGAATGAGAAAATAATGACATTTCCTACCTTCCTGTTTTACTCCCCCTCTCTCCTGTTGACACAGAGTCTGCAGTTTCTATCAGCTTGTCAGATCAATTTCCAATTCTTGAAAAGCAGCATTTATGCTAAATGATTGTAATTAAAGACCACCTTCTCTCAGCTTAATAGCTGTCTGGACATGGAGAGGTAATTCCCTGTTGATTTCCCCAGTCCAGATTTATGCAGAAAAAGCTTCAATAAGCAATGCCTGCTTTAAGTATAGCCTTCCTCAGTTCCCTATAGCATTGGTGAAAAGAGCTAAGGAACTCTAAAGAGCAACTTTTGTCCACCAGAGATCTCAGTAGGCCTCTAGAGATGTCATGTTTTGGTGCCTCAGTTTTCATGGGATACTTCTCAAGTAATTAAATCAATGTGGCAGTCTACAGTTGCAGAAGGTGTGATGAATCCCTGTCTTCAGAACTCCCATACATAATGATACCCATTGATCTTGATTTCCATGGTCCTACACCACCATCTTCCTGGTGAGTTTATAAAAATCTCAATAATACGTAGAACTCGAGCTTATAGTTTTCTTCTATTGTTTCTGAAACTCTCCAGCTGCAGCATGAAGTAGCCAAGTGCATCCTGGTCTCAGACATGACGTTAGATTACCACAGCTGGAACCAACAGCAGGAGCAGGGAGAACATAGTTACGCAAGGACATGGAAGGAAACCTTTTTTTTGGTATTAAAACCAGTGGTCTTTAAGGATATCAGGATTGCTATCAATTGTGATGGACTCTGAATCATGGCCTCTGTGTCAGTGTGGAGAGGAGAGTCCATTGAGCTGGAGGGGAAGCATAGGAAACTGTGCCAACTTTGGTACAGCCCTGGTGTTGTACTCTCCTTAGTATGCTGCTGGCTTTCTCTCATGCAAATGCAGGAAAGCATACCAGTTGGATGGGAAATAAATAAAATGCCTCATTTAATTCTTTATTGAGTGGGAACTAGGGATTATCAAATCTTCACCTAGCATCATTGTTACAGGGAAGGAGGAGGAGGGAGGCTATTGGATCGCGGTCCATTAATACTACCCAGTGCGATGTGTACATCAAACTGGGTCTGTCTCATAAAATGCAGTGTCTGTCCAGAAATCTTACAGTCGCTGGCTGCTGTGAAAAGCTGTATAAATTCTAATACTTCAGGTAGTTAATCATGTTAAATAAACTAGATACATGTTTATCTCAGACAAGTATCTGTCTGGGATATGAAGAGTCTTTACAAAGCTGCTGTATTCTATTTATTAGGCATAATTACATTAAAGCATAAAGTGCATGAGAAGTCTTTCAGGATTACAAACAAAGTAACGTTAATCTTCTTTCTGGAAATATACCAAAGTTACTATTCAAATCAGAAAGCAAAACAATCAAAAAGAAGGTCCTGCTTGTTAATAAAATATTCCATCAGTATCTGCACCATTCTTGTGCTGGTGACTATAATTGCCTGTAGGATATTTACAATATGATTTTGTGGTAGCAGTTGACTTTGCACTTGTGAGTGCTATGCAGTTTGTGAGAACACAGCTCTCATGTGACTAATCTCCAGACATGCATTATCTTTTTTTTTTTTTTTTCTTGTACAACTGGATTTTAACTTTTAAGAGGTGACTGCCAATTCTGGATTTGGCTGAATTCTCCATTGCTAGTCAGAGATTGCAAAGCTATGTAAAAATCTAAGAAGGTCAACATTTGGAAGAGGTGGGAAGGAGAAAGGTTGGAGCCAGAAAGAATGAAAACATACAAAAAAGAGAAAGGCAAAAACCCATAGTACTGTATTGTAAACGCTCCCATATTCAGAACAACCCATTCCATGGGTCTGGGATGGCTCAGTGAAAATGTATGCCTTTTTGCAACATCTGCATATTGCTGATCACTATTTCCCTTCTTCCTACCCATTGCAACTAGCAAATTTATGGGTTTAATTCGAATCCACCTCTTACCAGATCACAGGGCTCAGACATGCATTTCACAAGAAGCTACAGCAGTTAATACACTAACTTAACACTACCAAAGCATTCTGGATACATAAAAAATAATTGCAAAGGTATTCTAAATTGCTACCCAGAAAATAAATAGTACCCACAGTGTATAAACAGCAAACCTCTATTATTTGCATTCCAGCGGTGTTTGCTGCAGAAAATAGCTTTGCTCTTTCATGAAATAAGAGGCAATAAGAGCAGATATGAAGGCAATATATCTCCAACCAAAACTTAAACTGAAATACTGTATAAAATCAAAGAATTAAAGAGGGAAACAGAATAAATAATGAGGAAGAAGTTCTGGCTTGGACTGTTTGCAAAGAACAGAACTCATGTTTTGTTTATTGTTTGTTTTTTTAATTACAGCTGCATTCATAAGGCAGACTAGTGGGTTTGGGGAGTCACACACTACTTTTAGAAGAGAATTAAGCTGCTGTCTAGTAGGAAACTCAGGTAAGGTCCTTCCTTAGAGATGCAAAAGAGAAAAGATGTATGATGTTATTATGAGGGGAAATAACAAAAGAAACTGGAGGAAGCCTTACTGGAAATGCATAGGAATAGTAAATCCTGCCAAGCTGTTACAGAAATAGAATCACAGAAAATGCGTGATCTTGTATATGCATTTTAGTCAAAGAGCATTAAAGTCTTTCCATTAATTTCAAGGGGTTTCATATCAGACCTTAAATGTAAATTTATTTTAAACACGCAAGAGGAAAGGAGAGAGAACTGAAATATGACTCCTTAGGATATTTAAGGATGACTTCACTACTTAAAACTGTCATCAGAAATCTTTGTATAATCCAGCCTGAACTTTGTTCCTATTTGTGCTGCATAATTCTAAGTATGCAGCCAGCAGATAGATATCAACTAAACACACTCTAGAAATGTCTATATGTTTTCCAAATCCTTTTCCTTTACGATGATTTTAAGATGCAGTTTTATCACATTTTGCCATAGTACAAGGACATGATACTCCTATGGGAGTTTTGCAGCTCCCCAGGAGTAGACACAGCGTATTTTCAACAGGGATAGCAGTATATCAACCTAAATATTAACCAGGAGTTGGAACCTGACTATTCATGCTTGACCTTTAGTAAAGATCAGCCTGCTTTAGGGCCAAAGCATGGATATGGGAATAAATGTGAAAATGTAGTTCAAAACAGATTATTTTAAAATTAATGGCTCTTGCCATCCACTCTAGTCAACAGTGATTGAGGTAAACCTAGTTGAAATGGTCAAATCTGAGCCACAAAAAATGTCATCTGCTGTATTTCCTCATACCAACCAATAAAAGGCCATAATTCTTTTTTAAAAGTCAGAATAAAGTCATATTTAAGCTAATTTTACTTTCCATTAATTAAGTTTCCCATAAACAACTGGTGCAGGATCAGACCCACATTAATTTATGTCAATAAATGTAACCACCAGTTTGAGAGGTAAGCATAGTTTAGATCAGCTGATTATACAGATCACCGTGATGAAGGAGAAACTGAGAGAGGGAAAGATATACTATTCCTGGAAAAAGTATCATGGCTCATAATTGTGCTGGACTAGATTCTGTGTGAAGTGGACCTTTTCAGTAGTAAAGAAACATTGTACTGAGTCTAAGGAAAAAATCTGTACTTGACCAGTAGGCCCATTAAAGTGGAAGAGAAACTAGCTGTCAAGTGTGCAGGCAAGGCTGCCCTGTATGGTTCAAGACAAAGACAAGCTAAGGAGATGGGCTGTGCTACTTGGAAAGGTGAGCGCAAACACTTGCAACTGAAATGACAAGAAATCTTTGGTTTGTTCTTGAAAACAAGACCTCAGGGACATCCCTTACCCCCACCCCTCTTCTCCACGAGCAGAATAGGGAGAAAAACCAAGCTTCACTTTTTGCATGTTATAAAGAACAACTTTCACTTTCTACAACAATTAAATTTCTGCCTTCAGACTAGTTTTTAGCTTTTCAAATCTGAAGTTGAGTCAGTCTGGACCCAAAGCATATATTCCACAGTTCAGCATAGTCTCAGTCTAAAGGCTGAATTTTGTGGGTTGGCTTCATAGTCAGTTGAGCTTCATTGGCAAAGACGTCCCCTTAGAAAAAAAGCAACCTCCACCCTCCTCCCAAACAAAACGAACCACATTCAACCCAAAACAAAGAAGAAAACCCAACCCCAAAACCCAAAGCTGATCTCCAGACAAACCTTACTCCCCAGTTATAACTGTAATCATCAAAGCCATACTCAATAACCTAGAATTATCACTTCTGCTTAATCCTACACACTGACGTGGGAAGCAAAGAGGAGGAGAACAGTGTAGCTCTGATGCAGCTAGATAAACATGTATTAATGATTAGTACGGAGGTCAAAATTAGAACTATTAGAATTAAAAGCTAAAAGAATTTTTTAAAAAGCTTCTCCCCCTTAATAAAAATGTTTATACAAGTAACTGAAAAATAAAATGCTTTACCTTTATATTGCCTGTGAAGATTTCCTCTGTGCCAATAATTAGGAGCTAATCTTGTATGTCCTACCAACTTTCAGGATTTTGATTCATGTGAAAAGTTTGGTGTATGCATATTTATTTTTCTAATTGAATCTCTATCATGGACTTCTAACAAACTCAGAACAAAACCTGATAAACATTAATGGATGAAATGAAATCATCATCATAGAATCATAGAATCATAGAATGGTCTGGGTTGGAAGGGACCCCATGGATCATAGAGCTCCAACCCCCCTGCCACAGGCAGGGCCACTAACCTCCAGGCCTGGATCTACACAAGGTTGCCCAGGGCCCTATCCAACCTGGCCTTGAACACTTCCAGGGACGGGGCATCCACTACTTCTCTGGGCAGCCTGTTCCAGCACCTCACCATTCTTTCTGTAAAAAACTTCCCCCTAATATCTAATCTAAACCTTCCCTCCTTTAGCTTTAGTCCATTCCCCCTACTCTTGCCATTATCTACCCTTTTAAAAAGTTGAATCCCCTCCTGCTTATAAGTTCCCTTCAGGTACTGGAAGGCTGCAATGAGGTCCCCCTGCAGCCTTCTCTTCTCCAGGCTGAACAAGCCCAGCTCCCTCAGCCTTTCTTTGTAGGGCAGGTGCTCCAGCCCTCTAATCATCCTTGTGGCCCTCCTCTGAACCCTCTCCAACAGTTCCACATCTTTCTTGTATTGGGGGCCCCAGATCTGGACACAGTACTCCAGATGGGGCCTCACGAGGGCAGAGTAGAGAGGGACAATCACCTCCCTGTCCCTGCTGGCCACCCCTCTTCTAATGGAGCCCAGGATCCCATTGGCCTTGCGAGCTGCAAGAGCACACTGCTGGCTCATGTTAAGTCTCTCGTCCACCACAATCCCCAAGTCCTTCTCAGCAGGGCTACTCTCAAGAAGCTCTTCTCCCAGTCTGTATCTATGTCTGGGATTCTTCCGACCCAAGTGCAACACCTTACACTTGGCAGTGTTGAACCTCATTAGGTTCCCCCGGGCCCATCTTTCCAGCCTGTCAAGGTCCCTCTGGATGGCTTCCTTTCCTTCTAGGGTGTCAACCACACCACTCAGCTTGGTGTCATCTGCAAACTTGCTGAGGGTACACTCAATTCCATCATCGATGTCATTGATAAAGATGTTAAAGAGCACCGGTCCCAAGACAAACCCCTGGGGAACACCGCTTGTCACCGGCCTCCACCCGGACATAGACCCATTGACCACCACCCTTTGACTTCGGTCTGTTAACCAGTTTCTTATCCACTGGATGGTCCACCCATCAAATCCACATCTCTCCAATTTAGAGATAAGGATGTGGTGGGGGACTGTGTCAAAGGCCTTGCATAAGTCCAGGTAGATGACATCGAGGACATCGATTGCCTTCCCTCAAATAATTTCACAGAATTGTAGAAAAAAATATTTTAGAAGGGACATCTGGACATCTTTAGTCAACCTTTACCAATACCAAGTAGAAGGGAATAATCCCTTCCCTCAAACTTCTTGTTAATTTGTTAGAATTTGCTGTATACATACACAGCTGATGCATCTGCAGTTCGCTTTCTGAGAGCACACAGGTCCTATTCTGCAGTGTTGCTACCTAGAAACTTGGTCCCCAGCCTGTATTGATGCACAGCTCTTCCCGGGGTTCAGGACTTTTCATTTGTCTTTGTTGAACTTCATGAGGTTCTTGATAGCCCATTCCTCTTGATTGTCTCAATGTCCCTCAGTAATATCCCTACTCTTCTCATGCATCAACTGCTCCTTCCAGTTTGGTGTCATCTGGAGGCTAGCTGAGATGCCTCAGTCTGATTGTCCAGTTCACATTAGCATTGGCCCCTGTAGGTATCAAGTCCCAGGAACCACCACAAACTAAGACGTGAAACTGTAGACCCTTAGAGTTCAAAGGTCCAGCCAATTTTCTACCCCCCCTTACAGACTACCAATCCAGTCCATTTGTCCTTGTTTGCCTAGCAGTTACGGGATAGTGCCAGAAGTCTTGCTAAAGACTTCCTACTCTTCCCTCATCCACAGACCAAATCTTTTCATTGTAGAAGGATGTCAGATTGGTCAATGGTTTGCCAAGGGATAAATCCAAGGTGACTCTTCCTGGTCATGTTTTTGTCTTTCATGTGTGTAGAAATAGCTTTTTTGAGAATTTTCCTGCTTAATTTTCCCAAGGACTGAAGAAAGACCGATCAGCCTGTTAGTCCCTAAATCCACCTTCTTGTCCTTCTTAAAAGGAAGGCATATAATTTTCTTGTTTACAGTCATGATGGAACCCCTTATATTGATTTTGAATATTCTCATGCTCATTATTCTCCTTTTCAAATTTCATAATTCCTTCCACTTTAAGTATCTTTGTCTCTTGTTACTCACTTGGCTGATTCTCAGGGTATAACTTGATTTTCCGTGTGAATAGTCTATCATCAAGTGATTACTTGGCAATCGGTTCCAAATTTGTGTCATATTTCTAGAAGGGTTATATTTTATTTGTAAAGCTTTCTCCTGCAAAAAGTAGGTGTACTGCATCCCAGCCCAGAAATGGAATTGGAATTTTCCTTTATAAACGTTACCTATAAAATTCCTACCCAAATACTTTATGTGTATATGTGTACTGGAATAGGAAGCTACTTAATTTGAAGGAACTTTTAATTCATTCCCAGCAAAACAAGATAAAAGTTTGAAAAAGGAAAATGGTAAAAATATTTCATTCACCTGGCAGGTGTTTGTCGTTTGAGTAGCTCTGCACTACAGAAGTCCATAGAGCTCTTTGGGCACATATAGCTAGTTGTACATAGGAGTTTCAATTCAGATATTTCAGAGATGTTATTTTTTTCTGATATTTTCAACTGTATTTTTTTATACTAGTCATACTTGAAAGGTAGCTGCTGCTTTTGAAGTGAATGAGAGTTTTCCTACTCATTTCAGTGGAAATAAATTGGAACCCTTAATTAAATTTTGTCACCTATATCAAACTTCATGGAAGAATTGTAGCATAGTGGCATTTTCCTCATAGACATACCCTTGTGGGATAATAATTGAAAATGCGAATTAACTGCAATAACTATCACATAATCAGGGTTTTTCTTCTAAGACAGTCAATTTGCTGATTGACTTACACTGCTACAATAGGGACTTGAATTAAACTATTGTCATTTCAGTCTGCTAATAAAAGCATAGAAAGAGCATTACAAGGAATTCTAAAACAAGTATACCCCTTGCTCAGCTTTGCTTTAGATCAAACTGTTTTCTCCAGCTTCTTTCTTAGCTCCCTAAATACAAACATCTCTAGACTATACCCAAAGTTACCGCAGCTGTTTCAGGTACTGAAATAAACTAAACACTCATTATTTACTCCCCCCCACCAAGTGGCTGATCTTTCCCTTGCTTTCTTTTTCCCTTGCTTTTTCTCCTGCTCCTTATATCTGTAGCCAAAAAGCTTTTTTTCCCCTTCATTCAGTTTGTCAAGGCTACTGAACAAAGCCTTTTATCTCCACTAGGCCTCTGAAAATGTGCCATGGTTACCCTCCACACTTGGAGGGACTTCTCACATCCCTCCTGAAGGCATTCTTCTCTTTTCCTCAATGGATATTTATGAGAAAGCTTGGGAGTATAAAGGTATATTAAAAAGTGGTTCAATTATCCTTTTGCAAACCATAAGCAAATTCTAATTTTCCCAGATTAGAAGGCAGTAAACTCCATCCTCTAGCACATGCCCTCATCTTTAATGAAATGGTTTTCATTTCCCCACTGGAATGATATAGTCTATCTCCTAACTGAAATGATATATTTTGTCCCCAGGAGCATGCAGGGTTGAAGTGCCAAGAAACACTTCAGAGCACTAACCACAGGCAGACAGAGTACTCCATTTTCTAAACAAAAAGCAATTATAGCCCTTATTAACCTATACCCCTTCTACAGGCAATGGGACGAGACAAAAGAACAGTCTTTACTGAAAAAACGCAAAGCAGAGTTTCAGTTTAGGAAGAAGCAGCATCAGGACAATGACTTGAGAGAGCAGTGTTGCAGGGCTCTGTTTATTCTATCTCAGACTCATCAAAGACTGAGAGTTCAGATGATACACATTCAGTTTAAAGGCAAATAATGTTTTCTTCTAATTACTAGCACTTTGAACTTTTAAGTAATATCTCAAAGTGAAGCTCTCCTGCCTCTAGCAACACCCACAGAAAGAAGAACATTTCAAGCTTAGCATTGCTACAGTAGATGCAGCACACAGAATCTTACAGCTCTACATTATTGGCAGCACCATAAAAAGAAGATACAATGATAAGAGATGCAGGCCAGGTGTGGTGGTTTCGACCCTAACCAAAGGCCAAATATCCACCAAGTCGCTCGCTCACTCCCCCCTTCAGCCGAAAAGGGGGAGAAAATAGATATTAGGAGGCTTAGGACTTGAGATAAGGACAGAGGGATCACTCTCCAATTAGTGCAATGGGCAAAACAGACGCAGCACAGAATAAAGGAAAGAAAAAGGTGATTTATTACTACTTACTACAACTACTACACCCAGTGAACCGGAACGAGATAAGAAGCGGCCAGGTCTTCAAGCACCTTCCCCCCACCCCTCCCTTCTTAGCAAACTTAAAACTCATCCCGATTTTACTCCCTTCTTCCCCCCCCAACATGGCGCGGGGAGGGGCAGGGAATGGGCAGTGGGGTTCCGGTGATTCCCAACAAGCTGCTTTTCTTCCCCAGATATTACCACTTCTACTTCCTCCCCCCACCCCTCGCCTCTTCGCACTCATGACTTTAATCAGAGATTCGCTCCCTTCTTCCCTCCCGTTCGCAGTACAGGGGGGGCAGGGAATGGAGAGTGAGGGGTTTCAGTCCGTTCCTCCCAAGCTGTCTTCCATCTCAGCTGTGGGGGGGGGGATTCCACATACACACACCCTTCCCCTGCGGCACCGTGGGGTCCCACCCACGCGAGAGTCGTGTCCACGACCTTCTGCAGCGTGAGTCCTCTCTATCGGGGAGTCATCCCCTCACCACAGGCCTCTCAGCAGGACTCTCCCCTCCATAGGGTGCTGACGTCCGGGTCCAGACCCCCCGGCCTGGTCACCCGCAAAGTCACAAGTCCCTTGGCAAACCTGCTGAGGCGTGGATCAATCTTCACAGGCATAGTTGTCTCTGCTCCCCGTCCTCATCCATGGGCTTCGGGGGGACACCCGTTTCACCATGGACTCCACCACGAGCTGCAGGGGGAACTTTCTCTTCGCATTCTTCATTCCCCCCCCCTCCTGCAGGCCTGGCCTTGGAGTCTGTGCAGCTTGTTACATCTTCTCACTCCCGCTCCGGTGGCAAAGTGCCCCTGCCAGCAGTTTTTTTTCTCCTATATGTGATTCACAGAGGCGCTATGACCAGCTCTGATAGGCTTGGTCTCAAATTTGGCCTTGAATGTACCAGTGTTTTTCAAAACATGGGGCTTGCAGAAAGCTGTAACCGCAGCCTACAAGAGCCACTGAAGCAGCAGTTACACCAAACTGCAACATTAGGGTAACTCCTGATTTGCATGCCATGCATTCTCACTGCTGGTGTATGGAATTGATCATAGACCCAAGGACAAAAACTCAGACTTGCTGAGTACAATCATGTACCAACCAGAAACTGTATTCCTACAGAGCTAGTTCCTCAGGTATGGGAAGCTGACCCACAGAAGAAACAGAGTTGTTCTCCCAGTCTCAGTCAGGTTCTTTGCTGACACGGATGATATAGCTGCTCTGTACTACACTGCCTGGCTCTTAGTGCCTTCAGTCTAGTGCCATGAATGGAGAACATCAGATTCCAAAAGCTTTCAGCCTGATCTCCATGTGCTACTGATGATCACACAGCTACACCCACTTGAGGATCGCTGAATGTCGTAAGAATGCCATGGTCAACCATTCCAAATGATTAACTATTTGTACCAAACCAAGGTCACAGGAATCTAGTACAAAGTACACTTTATGTACACTTTTTATGAGATCATTGAATTAAATCCATGGGCTACAGCAGTTTATAACACACAGAGAGAGATGGACGTTTTGCTTGGTACAATTATCCTCTAATCCAAATAATCCCTGTTAAAAAACCTTAATTTTCTTAGCTGTCACAAACTGAAGTTGTGCACCTTTATAATGGAATTCAGTGCTCCGTTCCCTGTCACTTTCCTCATCAAGTAGTTCTTGTCTTTCCATGCTGCTGCAGTATTATATAACCAGCCACGTGCAAAATCTGGATGCAAACCCAGCTCAAAAGTCAGCCTCAACACAGCACAGCCACCTTCAGTTAGCTATTTGGAGAAGGGTACAAACTCGCAGTTGACCAGTTCCCATTACAAAGTAATGATGCTCAAGTGTCCTAAGTGCCATTCTCCCCTGCCTTGAACTCTGGAGAGTCACATATATACCTGTGCAAATGAGGATGGGAAAATTTGACAACCACTTTGCAGGAGTGTGAACAGCATGCAAAAACTGTTGGTGAAAGATAGTAAAATTACAACAAAAAAGAGAGGAGTGGTGAGACAGAGAGAGCAGAGAATGATGTTTTAACATAAGAGTCCAAGAGAACACATTACCAAGTCCAAGAGACAAACATTAAACTTGGTAACATTTCAGTGATGGATTTTTAGTCTTTCCTGCCACACCAGTGTGAATTCCTCACAATGTTCATGGACAAAGATTAGAAGAAAACATAAAGGTCAAATATCATGAGTAGCAATACTGATTATTTATTAAAATCCCATTATTTGAGGTGCACATAAGGCCTTAAGCTCCATTCTGCGCATATAAAGCCTATAATATATGCATATAAAGCATGCCAGGAAATGCAGTTCAGAGACTGAATTGCGACTGAGCTTCTTTCATGCCCAAAAGGTCAATGTAGTGCTGTTCCCTTGAAGACTAGTCCTATCAAGAGGCATAACTTCTTCAGACACAGGCACACCTTCATGCTGACAATTCTGTACAACAAAATGTCCCACCATTAATTCACTACAGGATTCAGTATTTCCCTTACAACAAAGCAGCATAATTCATCTAGGCCAACAAGTCTGGGAGGCACTAGCCCAGAAGCTCTCAAGAGTTATTAAATACAGGTTTCAAGATAGAATTTTAGTATAAGGTGTTAACAAGCATCATGATAGATATAACAGAAAGTAAAGAACACAGGCAGTTCCACAAGAAGTAAATTGTCTCTCAAATATTTGTCAACCTGTATCACTAAGGACAGTGACAGATGAGGTCAATGCTTCATCCCAAGCCTTGGGCTACCTTTGTAATGGCTTCATTTCCCTTTCCGTGAAGGTCAAGAGAAAAAGATATTCAACACTGGACATGCCACTTAATAGAACTTTCTAAGACTCATGAAGGAGAGCTGTGAGATTTGCCATCAGATGAAATAATGATCATAAGCATTTTAACACAAGAAAGCTCAGAGGCAGAGACAGTAGATGATTGTATAGGTTTCACAGTAGTACCAGTAACAGAACAGGAGGAAGAGGAGAGATAAAGTTGACTATGACCGTCTTTGGCAACAGACAGTTTCCATTTCCTGAGTAATCATCTGCTGAGATCAGGAACAGACACATTGTCCTGGTAGGCAGAAAAAATTCTATTCCAAATCTGTTATGAAAGAACTCCTCAAGAATTCAGAGGCTGCATTACTGCCAAGAAGTCTGAGTCTGAACTGTCTAACTGAAAAGTTACTCGGGCTTACCTGTACCATTAACCACACTTCCTACTCCAGACACTGATATTACCTTGAATGAATGAATCACAATTAATAAGGAAACTCAGAAAGGTGGATCAATTGATTTAGGGAAACAGAGAGAACATAAGCATCAGGAACACGGTCTTGGCCAGTTCGTTTACAGAAGGGCCAAATTGACGACTGGATAAGAACTAGGGTTCAGCTCCCATGCTCACATTGGACAACTGGGATGGAGTGTGGCTTCTTTGATCTCAGAATAATGTTTCAGGAGCAGGTGATTAGACGAGTGCCACCTCCTGTCAAAGACAAAGGAAGACCACCTTTGTTTATAAACTTTGTCCTGGAGAAGGATTTTAACTGCCCTTGAAGAGAAGGCTGACAGGAACCGTCAAGAAAAATTTCATAATCAAAAGGATTGTCAACCTTTGTAACAGGCCACCCAGGGAAATACTTGAGTCACCATCCCTGGCGGTATTTAAAAGACACGTAGACATGGCACTTAGGAACATGGTTTAGTGGCAGACTTGGCGGTGTTAGATTAATGTTTGGACTTGATGATTTAAAGGGTCTTTTCTAACCTAAATGGTTCTACAATTCTTTGATTCTAGGTATGTGTAAACACCAGTGACTTTGGCAAGTACCTAAAGTCAAAGAAATACATAGGGTCATTCATGAAAAGGTCATAAAAAGGATGAAGTGAATGAGGAAGTCAATTCATTGAACAATTATTTCCTTTCTATTTCCTGTCTTTCTTCGATTAGCACAGACATCCTACTAGATGATTGTGGTGGTTTGTCTCTGGCTGGAGGCCAGATGCCCACCAAAGTTTCTCTATCACTCCCCTTTTCAGCTGGACAGGGAAGAAAATATATATTGAGAGGCTTAGGAGCCTAGATAAGGACAGGGAGAGATCATTACGCAATTAGCATCATGGGCAAAACAGACTCAGCACTGAATAAAGGAAAGAAAACTAATTTATTACACTACACTGAACTGCACACCCAGTGACAGCAAAGTTGGATAATGAGAAGTGCAATCAGATCTTAACGCACCTCCCCCCATCCCTACTTTCTTAGCAGACTTCACTCTAGTCATGATTTTGCTCCCTTCTTCCCTGCCATCGTGGCACAGGGAGGGGCAGGGAATAGGGAAATGGGGGTTTCGGTCAGTTCCTCACAAGATGTTCTCCTTCTTAGCTGGGAAGAGGGCCATTCCTCATACCCTTCCCCTGCTCCAGACTGGGGTCCCACCTACGGGAGACAGTCGTCCATGAACTTCTCCAACATGAGTCCTTTCGCATGGGGCTTCAGATCTTCACTAGCTGCCACAGTGTGGGTCACTGCTATGGGGTGCAGTCATACATCATAGAATGTCTGTCAGTCTCTCAGACCCAGACTGCTCCAGCCTGGTCCTCCATGGAGTCACACCCTGCCCCTGCCCCCCGCCTCAGCAAACCTGCTCCAGCCTGGATGTCTCTCTCGCTCATCTCTGGGTCTCTCTCTCTCGCTCTCCACGGGCTGCAAGTGCTGTCAGAGGCTTGCTCCCAGTGTCTTCTGCATGCCTCCACAGGCTCCAGCATGGAGCTTCTCCACAGGCTGCAGGTGGGGTCTCGGCCTTTTCCATGGGCTGCGGGAGGACACCCACTCCACCATGGGTTTCTCCACAGGCTGCAGGGGCATCTTTCTCTCCGGCACCTGGGGTGCCTCCTGCCTCCCCTTCACTGTCCTCGATGTATGCACAGTCTCTTACATCTTCTCACTCCCTTCTCTGGTGGCAAAAAGTGTCTGCTTGAAGTTTTTTTCTCCTAAATGTGATTCCCAGATGTGCTGTGACCGTCACTGATGGGCTTGGCCTTGGTCAGCAGCGGGTCCCAGCGTTGAGCCGGCTGGTGTTTGCTCTGTCGGGCCTGCAGAGAGCTTCTAGCAGTCCCCTTTCTCCACCAGAACCAAGCTACGCAAAACTACAACAATGATCAAGATAACAAGTTAACCAATGCAACAGATGCTCTAAGAGTTGGTTAACACAGTAGGTTTGTTCAGTGCCTATCCAACCATATTATGTACACGGAGGGACTAGATGTGAGTGTCCAGGTAATGACAGAAGAGGAAAGGGATAAAGTGATAATACATTGGGGATTTAAAAAAGGTCATTGAACTAGAAGAATCAGTAGATGAATTCTTTTTTGGGTAATTATATTTGATTGCAGGAGCTGTTGATCACAGGGATGTGGGGGATTTTAGTAGAAAACTGTAACAGTTAAGGAAAGCTGTCCTTCAGAGAAAGGGCACACACCCACACAGGCACACACACACACACGAATTGAGATGAAGTTTAAAAAACGTAGTAAAAGATCAGTTGAGCTAACTTGTGAATTTCACATTGACCTTACAAGAGGACGTGCTGGGAGAGTCTTGGCCTGCTTCTCAACAGGAAGGAAAGCTACAGATGATACTCAGTAGATAAAAAGTATTTTATGTGGGTTTTGCATCAGCTTTCACTGTAAAGGCCTGTGGTGAGCAAGGGACTTGTACAGTTCAAACCAAGAAGGAAAATCTTACCCTATAACTGGGAAGGTATAGACTACAGTGTACATAAAGTTAGATGTAAACCTGATTAATACATTCAAGGACTTTCTGAGACAACATCAAAGCTACCTGAGAATTCATGGAGAATAATTCTAGCAGATTGGAAAGAGTAAGTGTCGTGCCCATCTTTAACAAGAAGGTTTGGCAGAAAAAGGAAGAGAAACTGGTGAATTATGGACCACTCTCCTTAACTTACATTCTTTAAAAAATAAAAACTGCTTTAGGTGCCAGAAAATATATGTTGAGAGCTGCCAAAATGGTTTTATCAACAGCGCATTGCATCAAGCCAGTCTAATTTCATTCCAAGGTAGATCAACACAGGCTAAGAAAGAAGCTGAGGTTATGTATTTTGATTTTATTAAGACATTACACCATCTGCCACAACATTCTAATAAAGAAGCAGTGAAACTTTGTCTACAAGACATTACCTAGTCATGGTTACAAAACTAGTTGTAAAAGCATGCCAGGGAAGAGTTGTCAGTGGTTGACTGACAGTATGTAAGGATGTGCCGTTAGGTCTGTACAGTGTCCAATTCTGCCTTACAAAGCATTAATTCTCTAAATGATGGAATTAATTGCACTTATAAAATGTGCAAGTAGTTTGTTTAGACTATAAGATTAGCATTCAAAATTATCTTGATAAAAAGAATAAAAGGTTTGAAAGACCAGATTCAAATTCTATAGCAACACAGGCTATTCCTCTAAAACAAGAATAATTTGCTACAAAAACAAAGGACTGGAAACAACAAGAGAACATTATACCTTTCCCAGACATGCTAGATCTTGCATATTCCATCCTGAAACATCTGATTCTCTCTTACTCTAGGGAGTTAGACACAAGCAATGCATCCAGCTCCTGAAAGCAAGCTAGGTTTCATTATGCCTGATGACTTTTTACATTCTTTCTTATGCTTTACTATAACCAAGCCTCCGCTTTAAATGGCTTCAAAGTTGTTTTATGTTGCTTTTTGCCAAATGTTTCTTCAAGGTGTTCAGCACTTCAGAAATGTAGGACAGCTGTTTTATCACGTTGCCTGTAAATTACAACAGACTGTTTGTGTCTGCCAGAAGCATCCTGGCCTGTGAACGGATGTTGCGAAAGGATTAAGCATGCTTGGCTGCCTCGCTGAGACATTTGGCGGAGGAGGAGGAGGAGGTGAGAGGAGGCCCTTATCAAGAAAGGTTCCAGAACACCGACTGAATCACCCTGGACTTGGGACCCCATGAACAGCTGTGACTGGGGAGGAGCTTTGATGTCACTGTCTTCAAGTCCATGCAACCTGTGGGCTGCACAGGAGAACAGTACAGGAAAAGCATCAGTGCACAAAAGCATATTCTGATAAAGAGGATGCTAAATAATTTTTGTCCTTGTCAGTCATGCATACTGAAGCAACCGAATGTTCCTTTCTCATTTTTGGGCAGCAATCACAAAAAACAGATGTTACACTATGTTAATTTTTGTCACTGGCATCTAGCCCCCTGGCAAGATTAAAACAACTGTTGGCATCTTTGGAGCAGCTGGGCAGCAGAGCTGCTTCCTTTACTTACACAATACCATTCTGAAAAACCTCTGAGCCTAAGATTTTGTTGCTTTGTAATCCATGTTTTGGCAGTCTTCTCTTCCACTCCCCCTGTTCAAATACGGCATTGCCCAATCCTTATACAGTCTGGCATATATCTTTATTACACCATAAGCTTGTCTGAAAAATGGATGTGAAATCCATGACATCTGTGACACCTGCTTAACTTCCATTGCAGAAGGAAGGACATGTTCAGAGTCATCTTTACAGTTTAATTTCTTCGTGTCTTTTTGAATTCAAGCTTCATCAGTAAAGCAGAATAAACAGACTTCAATACTGTATCATATGTTTCACCTGACTGTCTAACATAAGTACATAATTTTATATAAGATGTTGAATACTTCTGACAGTCATTGGCAAAAAAAATTGTTTGAAGAATAACTGCTATTATTTCAAGCATTGATAGGTGGAATAAGAAAAATTATTTCTTATAGATCGCAGTTCTTTTGCAAGGAGCTGTATCTGATGTCTTCTGGGAAAAAAATGAAAAAAAAATACCCAACACAAAAATTATCTACTTATTGGTCAAATGTACAACATTAGGAATGTGTCAATGATAGAATATAAAGTAGAAATACTATACACCTTAAAAGATAGCCGATGCAATTTTTCCTCTGTTTTAGTTAATTGCCATCAGGAAATTAAAAAATACTCCAAAAGTAAGCAATATGCAATTTATTACTTCTGCAGTCTACGCTCTCAGTTGTAAGATCACACAATAAAATACTAGACAGTGCTATATAATGTAAATCCTATGGGTGGGTGTTCCAGCGGTAAAATGGGAGATATACTTAGTAACTAGAAAAGAGAATCATGATTCAAGGGAGAAGGGGAAAAGCTAAATGGAACAGTGTTTCAACACTCTGAGCATTTTAATGGTTTTTACCATAATGTTTGTAGAAAGAAAGACCATGTTTGTTCAAACATTACCTCTTAAAAGTGTTTTTCTGTGAAGTTGAGAAATAAATTGATACCTTTCAACTAAATGACCCCTTATACAGCCAGCACTGTAGACATTTTATTTTCCCCAACAAATAAAAAGCTAAGTGAAATAAAGACTTTTAAAGAATTTTAAATTAACTAATTTTCCAGTTACATAGATGTAATAGTGCTAGTTTGCCAAAACCAATAGGATGCCTTTAATATATTAAAAGCAATTTTACATAACTTGGAATCTAAACACCACCCAACCCCTTAGTGCCTAAAGGACATATAGAAGTGCTGCAAGAAAGCCCAACAGAAAGGCTTTATTAATGCTAAAAGTCTCATAACGATAAGAAGGGGAGCACAGCTAAACAAGCCACTTAATGGCTTAATCCTTGATTATAATGATTATAAATGAGTGCCTGGGACTGTCTGATATGAAGGCAGTGGTATCAAACCCTCCCAGTCTCCAGAGTTATTTCCAAATTTCTTGCCAGAAAGGGCTTTGGACAATACTAACTCCAAAATGATACCTGAGAGTGGGAGAGTGTCAATTGGCCTAGGCCAAAACCATGCTCATGGGCACTCTAACAGTTCAGAATTACACACCACTGAGATTCAGTGTCCACAATATTCATGCACATCTTTTTACTTACTCATGTACACAGAGCCTTGGAGGACAGAGAAGATCTAAGCAGCATCTAGATTTATATTACGCCAACTATTCCTCTTTGACTCTGTAAAGGATAATACAATTGCTCTGGGCTACTATTTCACCAAAAATGCATAATGCAGTGGTCAAAAATTGTCATAATATCCAGCATACCTTAATAACAATCAGCCATTTCAGTCATGCTAGCTGTCAAAAACTTGGGCATTTAAAGTAAGTTGGACTGCTCAGTCAGTAAAGAGAAATAAATATTTCCTATTTCAATTACTGTTTTCAGTGGGATAAAATTATTTCTGTTGCCTGCTTGTCTTTGCCTCCAATAACTACAAAGGAGCAAAACCAGCATCATCATTTAAGAAGGAAAATGTAGGTGAAATGAAGTTTCTGCAGGCTTGGTGAATATAACATCTATAAAATGTGGTTGCATGGAATATTCCACTGAAAGTTTGATTTAGTGGGCTGTCTTGAAAAGAAGGAGACACATTACTAAAGGGACAGAGCAGTTGTTACTAGAATCATAGAATCACAGAAGGGCAGGGGTTGGAAGGGACATCTGGAGATCATCTAGTCCAACCCTGCTGCTAAGGCAGCATCACCTAAAGCAGGATATGTCCAAGTGGGTTTTGAATATCTCCAGAGAAAGAGACACCATAACCTCTCTGGGAAACCTGTGCCAGTGATCTGTCACTCTCAGAGTGAAGAATTTTTTCCTCATGTTCAGATGGAACTTCCTGTGTTCCAGTTTGTGCTCATTGCCCCTTGTCCTGTTGCTGGGCACCACTGGGAAGAGTCTGTCCCCATCCTCTTGATGCCCATCCTTTAGATATTTATAAGTGTTGATGAGATCCCCTCTTAGTCTTCTCTTCTTCAGACTAAACAGACACAGCTCTTTCAGCTTTTTCTCATGTGAGTGATGCTCCTGTACCCTTATAATCCTTGTAGCTCTCTGCTGGACTTTCTCCAGTAGTTCATTGTCTTTCTTGAGCTGGGAAACACAGAACTGGACACTACTCCAGACTTGGCCTCCCCAAGCAAAGTGGAGGGGGAGGATAACCTCCCTTGGCAGGCTGGCCACGCTCTTCTTAATGCATCCCAGGATACCATTGGCTTTAGTGTCCACCAGGGCACACTGCAGGCTCATGAAGAGCTTGTCCACCAGGACTCCCAGGTCCTTCCCTGCAGCGCTGCTACCTAGCAGGTCAACTCCTAAACTGTACTGGTGCTGGGGTTATTCCACCCTCAGTGCAGGACCCTACATTTGCCTTTGTTGAACCTCATTAGGTTACTCTCCATCCAAATTTCCAGCCAACTCTCCAGCCTGCCCAGGGCTCGCTGAATGGTAGCACAACCTCCTGGTGTGTCAGCTACTCCTCCTATTTTTGTATTGTCAGCAAACATGCTGAGGGTACACTCTGTCCCCTCTTTCAGGTCACTGATGACTATATTGATCAAGATTGGACTCACTTCTGACCCATGTGGCTCACCACCAGCAGTGGGCCTCCAACTAGACTTGGCATGGCTTACCACAATGCTCTGAGTCCTTCCATTTGACCAGTTCTCAATGCACCTTACCATCCATTCATCTAGTCCACATTTCCTAAGCTTTCCTAAGAGGATGTTATAAGAGACAGGGTCCAGAGCCTTACTGAAGTCAAGTTAGCCAACATCCACTTCTTTCCCCTCAACCACCCATCCCATCATGTCATCAGAGAAGGCTATCAGATTGGTCAAGCATGATTTCACTTTGGTGAATCCATGCTGACCACCCCCAATAACTTTCTCCTCCACATTCTTAGACTTGACATAAAAAATGAGCTGTTCCATCATCTATCCAGGAGAATTGAGGAGTTCTTGGCTTTTAGCCTTTATTCTTGCTGGCAGAGACAACCATCTACATCTGAAAGAAGTAGGCATTTTAAAGGGAGAATGGTAAAACTGTTCTTAAAAACAGTTTGGGGGAATATGTTATGTAGCTTCATGAAATTTGTGAAATATCTGCCTATACTGCTCCTAAGGTTTTCATGCAGTGTTGTGCTTTATGGAGTGAACTGGAAGGAAAATGGTCCTGATATGAGGACATGCTGTAACTAACGCTCGTTCAGATTTCGCTGGACATATGTACATTGGAGAATAACTACTGAACATAGATACCAAACCCAAATTTTCTTTCAGTAAATACAGAAAATTTATACTAGATTTATCATATATCTGTATATGCTGTTTATGTCACTTTGGGAATCATAGATAAAATTCTGCAGGATATATTTTTAGATTACTGCATCATTTCACGTGACTTGAATCTAAATTTAATCCAAAAGTAAAATGACTAATTACATTATTTCAAGCCCCCAGAAGCTCAAGACCATTCCAATAGATAATTCAATACCAAACCGAATAACTGACATTCAGTGAGTACAAATGTAAAAATATAGCTTTACTTAACAAAAGAGGTGATTAACTAGTTGAAAAAACAACAGAGTGTGTCACCCAGGGACACAGAAAGGACTGCTATCTAATGAAGAGAGCACTGTCATTGCGTTAAGCCTTCCTACTGTTATACATTTTAGAACACTCTCATTAAAATAAGGTGATTCAAAGGCAACTTAAGTAATTCATTTAGATTCCACATCCCCTCTGGGTTGAATGTAGATCTATATAAACATGCTTAGCTGTTGGCAGAGAGGACCGAAGTCCCTAGGACATTCGATGATACAAGCCTCAAGTTTGTCACGAATATGTGCAATCAAACCCATTGCATTAATATCAGACAGTGATTTATTCCCAAGGTATATTAAGCCTTTAGCTAAAATTCTATTTTTCTGTAAACCAAGGGAAATGTGTGACTCACGGATATGTTTTTCTGTTGTTTTTAAGGGTAAGGGTCACCATTAGTTCATTCACTCTTACTCCTGTAAAAAGCAGACACAAACCCTAGCCTAATATCTTGTCCCTACCAAAAGCATATTTTTCCAGGCTACGTCCAGGTCTTGTCATAAGAAGTGGTGAATCCACATCATACCTGGCAGCTGGACACATAGGTTATTGTACAAACTTCACTAAACATTTGTGCCTCTGTTTTTGTTTGCATTTGTCAGGCTTTAACTTCCCTCCCTCATTTCTCATTACACATACCTTTCTCCACTGCATCAGAAAACTCTGCAGTACTAACTGAACTGTGGTTAATTACAGAACTGGAATTAAATTGTCAAATAATTCCATTAGGACAAAATATGGCAGTGAATTTCCAGGACACACTGTCTTAAGCTCAATATAAACTGCAGACTTTAAAGAAAAACATGTTATCTTTTCTTCCAACCTATATGACCTATTAGTTCATATCTAGGCACGTTCCCTTTATAACAATCTCCCATTCCCTCTAGTGTTTCCTAGCTGACTGTATCCAACTTCAGGCAAGCTGCATTGAAGCTTTTTTTAAGCCACAATACGTTCAGTTATTAGTAAGTACAGTGAAATGCCAGCTTATAATAAGCCAAGATGAAATATTTAAATATCCACTATTTTTGTCAGTGGATCATCACTTGAAAATGATGAAAGCTTCTCAATTCCATTATCTATGCAGTTCAATGTCTCCGCTTCAAGATTGGAAATCTACAAGCAACTGTTATTAACTCCTTTTTCTGTATTAGAGATTTTGTAGTCAGAAGTCTGTGGAGGACTTTGTTTGACTGTAAATAGCAAACTTCCCTCATCAATTTTCACTGTGAATCACTATTATGTTTGCCACTGGTTCTGTCAGCACAACATTCCTTGCAAGCTTACTGAAGGTGCCACACTTATCAGTAAAATGTACGCCATGCATCAGAAATATACATTGTTGTCGGGAGAGAAGGATGTTCCTCAAATTCATTTTGCATGTGTTGTCTATTCATTTGCCTTGAAGGGAATTCAGGAATCAATAAGGAGGGAAGAAGACTACTAGCAGGAATAATCAGGAAAATAAGTGTAGTAAAATTTAAATGCAAATTAAACAATGTGCAGACAGTGTATGCATTTGTGCCCACATGCTTGTGTTCATGAGCACACACAGAAGTATGTCTGTACATTCATGGGCTGGTGTACATAAATTGAAAAGGACAGCTAATTCTGCAGCTTAAATGAAAATGAACTTGCAACAACCACCTTTCCTGTTACACTCGGTTGCTAGATATGTGTATGACCTCCCATGTGAAGACCTGCCAGCACAGCCCAGCACACAGGTATGCAAAGATGCTCAAGGTCCCGGAAGTAGCAGTTCAGATGTTGACAGCCCAACAGGTCATCCAGCTAGCGTTCTTCAAAAGGAAATTAGCCCACATGTGTCAGGTCATGACAGTGGTCCTGATACAGTTCTAACATGCATGCTTCATAAACATGAATGACTCCATGACCAGCATGCATCTAGAAGACAGGACAACAATGTGAGATACAGAACTAAAAGAGAGAGAAAATAACCGTAGTGACAGAAAGTCCCACGGGATTCCTCTGGCACAGCTGACTGCAAGATTCAGAATTTCACTGCCTTGATTGATTTCTCAGTCCTTGGAGCAAATACAGTAAATTTGAGGGAAAGGAATGCTGCCACCATGTTCTCCTAAATAGATCATCCTCCTACCTCCTCAATTAAAAAGCAAGCAATGCACCTCCGAGGCACAAATATTGCAAAATCTTTGAATTCTCAGAAATCTGAGTTAAAGCAAATTGAATAAGTCCAGTTGATGACTAAGATTTTTTTCTGCTTTTAAAAAGACAGTGTTTTGTTCTTGTAAGATGTGGAACCCTTGTGCGTTGCTGCTATTGAATGTGCATTATGATGGAAATGTAGATGAGTCCAGGCCTCAGCATGTGTTTCCAATTAAGGTTCTTCATTTTCGGCTCAGAGTATGACCTGATTAGCTCTGCCTGTTATCAGAGCTCACCTTCTGTGACTTGACTTATTCAGCAACCAGTGTCTGTATATTTGGAGAGGAAAGAACCGTATGTCTCAAAGATCAGGGAAATTTTTTTGAAGTCCATTGACAACATGAAAAATGTAGCGTGAGTTAGGGGTAACACTTCCAGCCTATTTTCTGCCCTTGAGTCTCCCATGCCTGCTCATACGTTGTAGTAAGAAGCAATTAGCACAGCTCAAACTGCAACTTACAACCTAACAGCGCAGGTAGATGTCTATTTTTCAGGTACAACAACTTCACATAGTAGAATTTATTGCAGTAGAATTACGTGCAAAGTAGTTAAGGCTTAACACAGTAGAAAAAGTTATTTCTTTCTATCTAGGACCCCTGAGTGATGTTATCAAATAAGGAGAAGCAAGAAAATCCTTTTTTAAGAACTACCATCCATCCTTTGTCATCTAGTAAAGAGCAATATATTACTTATGGAAAGCAAACAATATGTAATCAGAGTGAAAACAGCTGACATGAAGGGTGGTAGATGAAATGCCAGATTAAGTCTGAGCTTTGAAAATGTGGATGTCACACATAAAAAATACTGCAGCATGTCTGTTAGGTAAATTGTATACAGTTATATATATTTTTGTATAAGTTTTACATTAGGTTTTAATTCCAAGTCGTAGTCATTCATATTCAGCCAGTGTCATACAACATATTTTAAAAGCACTTCTGTGTCCTATAAAGGCAGCAGCCGCCTCTCCTCACCTTCCCCAAAGACACATACACACACACACACACACACACACATTATGTAGCCGTTTTCAGTGTCTTGTGCTGCACCATCAGCACGTAAGAACTGCTGGAGAGATGAAGAAAACAGGACCAGGTTCTCCAGCTGAGAAAGGGAATGTTTTTAGAACAGAGCTGCATATGCAAAGACTTAGCCTGGAGGTGGGTGTTAACGTAACTTTTTAAAAAGTGACAGCAAAAATGCAGTGCCCATAAATGGTGGGCCAGATGGATTTCTCTCTGCTTTCATGGGTTATGCCTCAAATACCACGATGCATATGTATTTGGTGTGTGCAGTGATTTTCCTTCTGGGTGTAATATGCACCTAGTCGTTGCATGCAAGCCATTTGGTATTGATAATGCCACAGATAGAACAGGAGTTTTCCGATCATTGTGATGACAGGTTTACACTTTATTGACAAAGGTGTCTGTTATCTCTAGTTTTGTCCTTACGTTTACCCCAGACAGCCTGCAATATGCTTGCCCATACTGAGTTGTACCTCCCATGCGAACATGCCCATGCCAAACAGAACTGAGAAGACTATGTACACAGGGCTCGCAAAGAACATTTACTGCACCCAGCGAAAGGGAGGAGGACTTGTCTTACCTCACCACAGCTGGGTAAGAAGTTGAACTTCTAGATTCAGGGATTCAGGCCCTTGTCTGGGTACCCTTTCTAAGCAATGGAAGGAGACAGAGACAGCCAGAGGACAATTCCCAGTGCCCTTAGGAAGGAGTAAAGCAGTGCCTTTTCTTCCCGATTGCCTGTAGTGACAGATAGGATAACCCACAGAAACAGATTTTTCACTTGCGGGTAGCTGAAATGAGGTGATGTGAATGCTGTCCCAAGCATGTTCACACAGGATAGTGCAGGATGGCAAGCCTCCTGTAAATGTTCACCTCATCACACCACGCAGTAAATTCCCCACAGACACCAGGCTAGTCTAGGCAAACACAGATGCTTTATGAATCTGACAGATGAGAAAGGAACAAATGAAAACCATCAGCCCATATATCGCAGTGTTTATATCTGGAATTATTCATTTATTTGTTTCAATGAAGTTTAGGATGACTTCACCTCTGCCTCTCCAAACCTTTTTCAAAAATAATCCTTACTCTTGGAGCTAGCTTTGCAGAGTTGTGTGGGATTGCAGTGATGCAGATTGTACCCTGCTAGAACTTTCTAGCCTGAGTTGCACTCCAAACTCCCACAGACTTGCACTAGAAATTTTAGGCTCATAAATCACAATGTAACTTTTCAAAGTGGCATAACAGAACCTGTATCGCTTGCATGCTTATATATATAAAACTGCTTATAGTTTAAGTCTAGGTCCTGAAGTCTCATTATCAGTCCTTTCCAGTAAGGTTATTGAAACTGAAAGTTGAAAGGCTTAAGGAGCAGGTAATTAGTGTGCTTACTGTGGGAGGGAACAAACAAAAGAAAAACAAAAGGAGCTGTAGATTTCTGTGTAACCCTGAAGGGGAAAAAACACAAAACCCTTTTTACTGTACCTTAGGGAGGTTCCTCACATCACATTTCAATAATAGGAGTGTTCTCAACAAAAAGAGACAGGAATGTACAAGGTTCTGCCTTCAGACTCCTGCTGAGCAATAATGGAAGTGTAACTAATTAAGGGCCTGATCAAGGGCCCATTGAAGCCTCCAACTGATTTCAGTGGGCCTTGGATCAGCTCTAAGTGCGTGGAGTGTAAATATGACTGCATTAAAAACATGATGAGCCAATGTCTGCCTTCCATCGGGGCTGGCTGCATTATGCTATGCCGCATCCACAGCTGGCTCAAAGCTTCTCAGGAGCATCTCAGGGTCAAAGGTTACTACTTGAAAATGGAGAGCTTGATCAAAGCCACTCTTGATTTGAGAAGGGTACATGGGCAAAGCTGGTAGAGAGAGGCCTTGGGAAAAGCTGTGGTGAGCCAAGCTTGCTGCTGCTCCTGTCAGCAGGTGCATCAAAGAGAAGAAATGAGTACTGCTGCAAGAATTGCAGTGTTGAGGCCACACCTGCAGTATAGTGTCCAGTTCTGGGCTCGTCAGTACAAGAGAAACATGGGCTTACTGAAGAGAGTCCAGTGAAGGGCCACAAAGACAATTAAGGGACTGGAGTATATCTTCTTTGAGGAAAGGCTGGGAGATCTGGGACTGTTCATCCTGAAGACGAGAAGACTCAGGGGTCATCTCATCAATGAATATAAATACCCAAAGAGAGGATCCAAAGAGGATAGAGCCAGGCTTTTTTCAGTGGTACCCAGTGGCAGGGCACAAACTGAAACACAGGATGCTTTGTCTGAATATCAGGAAACACTTTTTAACTGTGAGCTTGACTGAGTACTGGCACAGATTGTCCAGGGTGGTCATGATATCTTCCATCCTTGGAGGGGTTGGACCAGTTGACCTCCAGTGATGCCTTCCATCCTCAACCATTCTGTGATTGCGTGATTCTGTGAATTTGTCCCCATCTTCTCAGGCATACTCATCTCAATTCAGCAGCCTGGATTTCCAGAGCTCTGGCTAGACCAAACTGCAAGACACTAGTTATTTTGAAATTTCCAGTAGTGTGTTGTCTACTTTTCTGGTGTACAAAGCCAATCCTGGCCTCACCAATGACAGTGATCTTTCAATAGCACTGTTCACATCGCCCGTACTTGTTGATTTCTAAGAACTAAGAGCTAGTGACTCTATAAGGGAATGGTGCTTACTTTATAATTTCTTTTAACTCAGACTCCTGACTAGTTTGTTGCTGAACTGTTTGTAGAGGATGTAAAAATCTATAATTCCATTATCTATTAGTCCTCAGATTCCACAAATGCTTCCTTTCAATTCTTTGACCATTTTCTTTTCAATTTTTTAACCATTTATAGCACATTAGTTAAGTTCTTAGTGAACAAATATTCTTCCCGGTTTCCTAGAGTAAGCTGACCTACAGGACAGTCTTCATATGCCCGTTCCTTCTCTAAAGGCTATGACATAACTGACTACAAAAGTTAATACATCAATATGAAAATGGGGGGTGGAAATATTTTGAAAGGCTATTTGCAGTCCACATAGGAGTGTGGAGAACCAAACCTTTAGTTTTCAATGCTCTATAGTGTCTTAATTCTCTTTTTATATTTTGTTAAAAGTGTTATTTTCCCTACCCCCAAAAATACATAAATAAAAGCCTACCCATGCCACATCAGTTTACTCTCTTGTATTCTGAGTCAGTAGATTAGACTTAGAGAAGAAAGGTAATGTAATATGTTAACAACCAGGGGGAAAAAAATTAAATAAAAATACTCATCCATAAGCAAAAAAATCCAGAACACAGTTAATTCTGGTCTTTATTCTGCAATCAGCAAGAAAACTGCCACATGAAAAACTATCCAAGCTGAAAAAATATATCTTCTTTCCATTACTACAGTAATTCAAAGCTGTAAAACGCACATTCATTTCCCACAAAAAGGGGATTAGTAGGCAGAGAACAAGAATTTGTCAAAATAATTTATCCAGTCAGGCCCGTTATTATACAAGTCAGTTTAAAGTCATGGACTGACCAAGTTTATAACACCCTCTTTGGCCTACTAGAAGAAGGAAGTTAAATTGGTAGGCTCTGGTGCAATGGCAAATATTTTAAACGTCTGAAATGCTGGAATTACACACACCAGGCAAGCCAGGTGTAATCCTCTATTCCCTAGTTCTAATCAAAATAAAATCATATCCTCAGCTCCAGCCAGAAAACAAAAATACAGGCAAACACAATGGTACACATTATGCAAGGTGGGGAAAAAACATCAGACTTCCCAATGACCAGTAAAAAAGGAAAAACAGAACCAGGAGTAAATCTGTATTCCTCCCCCCTTAAACCCCTGTTGTTTTTTCCATTCTTTAATCTACCAATTGGTTAATGAATGCTATGGCTGAATCCAAAACCTGCCTTATAAACTTACAGTATCTGCAGAAGGCCAAACTGACCCTGACAGGAAAATAGATATGACTAAAAATAGCTGATCTTTACAGAATGGATTCTAGGTAGAGTAGATACCTGATTTCAGATTGCCATTGATTTTGCAGGTGTCTCCTCCAGGTTAACTCATAGCACTGCTCTAAATTGATTTCCTTTAAGTCCTTAGATACTATTTTACATATGTTCTTTTTAATCAATGATCTATTGATAACTAATCCTGATAATTGTTTTTTCTTGAAAAAGAAAGAAGTAAACTTGGAGAGAAAAGAGCCAAAATAAATAAAAGTCAGAGGCATAAAAAAGTTCTAAGAAGGTTTTTTTTTTAATTTTTCGAAAGAGAAAACCAGCAAAAGTCTCTAGAACAAAAAGGAAGAGATTTTCCCCTTTGCAGAAAAGAAGTAATTTGTGTTCAGAAGTGATGCATCATAATGTTGACCAAAGAAAAATATATGCTCTCATAAGCTTAAAAAATCTGCACATAAAACACTCTGAAACATGATGTCATCATTACCTAGCTATCACAAAGTAGCTAGCAACAAAGGCAAAGAAGAAATGCTAGCAAAAAATATTGAGAGAGCAGGATTTTTAAAGTGTTGGTTTCACAGAAAGACACAGAGCAGTTCTTCACAGTGACATGAAAACTCCTTCCTTCAAAAGCATGAGAACTTTTCAAAAAATGTTCATAAAGTACCAAGAGTTCTTAAAAAAAAAAGTTAATTTACAAAAGAGGTCTCTTTATATCAAAGATAGAAAAAAATGCAAATTGTTAGTTTTTCATATTCACTTTAGATACTTGTACAAACTGTTTAAAGCAAAATCAAAAAGCCAAACCCCTCTAGATGAGTTCCAGCATTATGCTTCTGTCTCCATCAAAAAAAAAATTGTATCTTTCATGCCATTGTTTTCCCTTTTTCGGATTAGAAGACTGGTAGTAGCATTTTGGGATAAAAGTCTCGGTGCTATTCATTTTGGAGTAGGATTAATAAAACCCCAAAGATTTGGGAAAGGAAAGGTCCCTGTTTTATCCAAATTGAATGATTTCTCCATAATCAAAATCAGTCCATTTATTTTTAGACATAATTAACGCCTTAGGGCACTCATGGAAAAGCTGTATAGATTGGTTTCTGTTCTAGCCAGTTCAGATATTTGGCTCAGAGCCTAAAGAGATTACTTTGGGGCAAAAATAAAATAGATATTTCAAAAATGCATTTTACTCATGAAATCTTTGCTTAGTAAAAAGTATTGCTGACATTTACTACTATTAAATATTAATTTGTCCAACCTGAAAGAAATCAATGTTTTAACCTCATGATTTTTCAACAAGCAAGAAAAATACAGAACATGCTGTCAGACAATTGATAAGGAATGATAAACACAGGGATTCAGGAAGCAATTTTCTAATACACGCCAAAGAATAATAGCA
This sequence comes from Zapornia atra, assembly GCA_013400835.1. Classification (NCBI taxonomy): domain Eukaryota; kingdom Metazoa; phylum Chordata; class Aves; order Gruiformes; family Rallidae; genus Zapornia; species Zapornia atra. The sequence continues at coordinate 63,409 of VZTU01000856.1, forward strand.
AACAACATTTGTTGAGACCATATCATCATTTTTATTGGCTATTCTTACACTGCAGATTCCTACTGGCAAAGCACTGGTTAGAGACGTGGAAATTTGTTGACGGAGCCGTCCTGACAGGATATCCTGGGATGGACAGGCAATACCTCATTTCACTTGGGACACACGAAGTTTTCGCCTCTTACAGTTGATACCTCTTACAGTTCCAGATGCTGTTCTCCACTAAAATGTGGAAGCAATCTCACAGCAGTAAAGAGATTCTCACGTAAACATAGCCATTAGAATAACACATACACATTGGTGACATGTACAGTGCAACGATATCCTAAAAAAGTCTCAAAATATCTCTCAAACCCATTTTTCCACGCTGCCAGTAGACACTTGCTGTTTGTGCAGCTAACAGCTCCTGTTTTGGAGAACGAGCACTGCAGTGCTACAAGAGTAGCTAACGAGCAGCAAGCAACACTTGAGTATTACACATTCTCATTGAAATAGTTTAACCTATGGGACTGTGGGGTTTTCTAGAAAAATGAAAAAAGACAGCCTGTTTTTTTAAGGTGTTTTAAGTGCCAGAATAAGTAAATGTGTCCTACAAAGAACTGGCTGGACATCTACTCCCACCCGTTTCTCAGTGTCAGCACCTACCTAGATGCTTCTGAAATTTCCACTGGCCTCCATATGTGCTTTGGACAGATCAACGTTTTCTATAATTTGATGCAGCACTTCCCAGGCTGGCAGGGTGTGAAAGAACAGTGAAAAGAGACCACAAATAGAAGGTAATAGAAAGTGCCTTTTCTGATCGGTGCAGCCTGCAAGGTTAAACCAAAGTAATACCCCTCTAAGCAGCCATGAAGGAGTTAAATAATTCACAAGGACTGGCAAACAGATGAATGAATTCCCTGCAGGGATCTCAGCAATTCATTCTGGGGTACTCCTAAAAGGAGATTGGGTATATTCATGGGTTACAGTCTATTTGAAGAAAGTGATAAATGGCAATAGGGGGCACAGAATCTCCCCTGTCTCACCTCCCCCTTTCAATTTCCACTCCTGATAGACTGTACACATATTAACAGCTTTCTGTGTCTTTCAAGGGTATGTATTTCTGTCAAGGACATATACTTTTCTGTCAAGGTTTACAGAACATTTTGTTCTGCACCATGTATACACATGCTGCTGGATCCTATTCCTATTATATATTCAAACACCACACATAAGATTGCCATCACACAATCTGTCTTGAGCTGTGCCAGTGAGCAGAAAAAGTCCAAACTGTGATGTAAAAAAATAATCACCCTTTACTTAATTCTCATCCAGTCAGCTGGCCTGGTCTTTCTGTACTGATAGGCACACTGTGAGCGAAAAGCCACCATGGTATCTGTTTCCCACCTTTCCTCATCCGTTCTTTCATCCATCTGCACCTGCTCTTAATAACTTCAGGGCAGCTTGTCATTTCAGGAACATCTATCTATAATGGAAGTCCTCTATCAATACAAGTCCTAATGCCCTTCTCCATTATGCCACCGCAACACAATTTCAGTGGCATTTAACCATCTGCTTAAACAGGTGTGCAATTGCTTGCCTGACTAGAGAGGTTTTGCAGTACTACTACCTTAATCCATGATGAAGGCTGGCAAGCAGATGAATAGGCTTTGTCAAGGATTGTAGACCACCGATAATTTTCGGCTTAGCCAAAAATACGACGGCGCTAAGTGTACTTTGTACAGTCAGCAGCAGGTTGTCTCAGGAAGTACTGGAACAAAAGAACTTATACTACTGCGGAAGGGAGAAAGCAATGTTAAAGTAATTTCTAAAAAGGGATTAATTAATGCATATTTTACATTAAACTGGTAGTCTTGTTCTACCGCTGAACAACTTTACTTGGATATGGATAAAATAAAACAAACCTATTTTTCATGGATGATGTAAAAATCTAAGAGACATTGCTAAACAAAGAAAAAAAAAAGAAAAAAAAAGAAAAAAAAAGAAAAAAAAGAAAACCCATTCTAGTCAGGAGAGTTAAACAGCGATTCCTATCACATCCAGAGTAAGGAGGACATAACATGATCTTCTCAGAAGACAGAGGGCTATAGCAAAATAAGAAATGTAAAGAGCTGCACAGGAACAGAAAGCTGTGCAAGCAAGGCTGTGCACAATATATTTGAATAAAAATTGTTCCTAGATTAAAATTTTTATCCCATACATAGACACTTGTAATTGAACCAAATACACGAAAGACAACTGTTACTCTAGAGGGGAAATTGTGCCCGAGGGGTAAAAATAATGACTGTTGTGATTTACTGAGGCCTTCAGGGAAGCTACTTAAGTTTAATGAATCCCAGAACTGCCACTGTTTGGGCCCTTGAAGGTGCATATTCTGCACCATCTGTGGGTAATTCTTTGAGCAGAAGGCACAAATTCCTGTGGAACTGTCCCATGTGAGTTCTCCACTGCCTAGCAGTAAGTTCAGTCCAAATAATGACTCCTTCTCAGCTGCCAGTTTTAAAAATTTTCAAATAAATCAATGTGATATAAACTGCTAACTGCTCTGAAAAATGTAGTTGAAACCTCAAAACTTACTAGAAATGTTAGAAGAGGGGAAAACAGGAGACACCATACTCAGACTCATTTCAGTAGGAAATCAGAATAAAAAAGATTTACAGCCCTGGGGTCATCTATTAATATATTTTATTTTAAAAAAAGGCTGAATAAAAAAACTAAACCAACAAACAGCAACACAGAAGTTAGCATAGAAAAAGGTATTAATATTGATGTCTCCAAAAAGAAGAAATCAGGCATTATTTTCAGTCACATAAAACACCAATCTTTGCTCTAGTGTCTCCATTAACGTGCAAAGAAGTCACTAGTTTAAATTTTCCTTCAGCACTGCCAGAAAAGACCAGTGATTCATCTATCTCACTGCCGTTGTTTTGGCTGGGGGAAAAAAAAAAAAGAAAAAAAGAATTATTTGGATTCATATGTCCATATAATCTATTTGAAACTGAACATTGTCTCATTTTTTGGTGTGATTTTATTGAGCTCTCCTCCCTATTAAGCTGTTTTCATACTTTTCCATCAAACGACTGGAAGGAAGCATCTTCCACCTTCAAGGTCTAAAACTAAACTTAAAAAGCTCTCTTCTTTCACTTTTTCCTCAAACATCATGCACTAATCCATCAGTGTCCAGTCTCCTGAGATACCTTGCATGCAGCACATCTTACATAAATATAGTTTGAACCCACCACAGTAGAGTGATGTTAACACAGCACTATGTCCAACCTAATAAACTGGTTCTCATCAGGTTTATTGGCTCCTCCAGGAGATCCTGCCATGCTGACATAGACCTTCTGCCTCTGATCTTCAAACCAGCGCTGCACTCTACTGTAGAACCTTCCCCTCATTACATAACTCATATGGGTTTCTCCTACCTTTCCATGCCTTTGAGCTCCTTCAGGAATTTCTACTCCTACATGATATTTCCTCTCCCCTATCTGGCATTATCCCCCACATTGTCCCCTTCTTCCCTGCTCGAGCAGCATGAACTGGCTCTGCTGAATCATAGAATATGCTGAATTGGAAGGGACCTGTAAGGATCATTGAGTCCAGCTCCTGGCTCCACACAGGGACAGCCGGGTTGGAGCATGGAACTGAGTGCATCATCCAGACACTTCTTGAACTCAGCCAAGCTGGGTGCTCTGCCCCCTTCCCTCAGGAGCCTGTTCCAGTGCTCGACCACCCTCTCAGTAAAGAACCTCTTCCTAATATCCAACCTAAATATCACCTGTCTCAGCTTCATGCCATTCCCTCAGGTTGTATCACTGGTTACCAAAGAGAGGAGATCAGCACCTGCCCCTTCACTCCCCCTCATGAGGAAGCCATAGACTATGATGAGGTCTCCCCTCAGCCTCCTCTTCTCCAGACTGAACAAACCAAGGGACCTCAGCTTCTCCTCATAAGTCTTCCCCTCAAGACCCTTCACCATCTTTGTTGCCCACCTCAGGACACTCTCCAGTATTTTTGTGTCCCTCTTGTACTGTGGCACTCAAAACTGCACCCAGTACTCAAGGTGAGGCCACACCAGCACAGTGAGAGCAGGACAATCACTGCCCTGGACTGGCTGGCAATGCCATGCTTGATGCACCCCATGATATGGTTGGCAAAGGCAGATGGTTTCCTTAGCACTAAATACAGAAAGCCAAATTCTGATGTTTTTTTCTACAAAAAAGCAGCCCTACTAATCTCTTGAAGAGTAAAGTACCACTCAGCGTGGCTGTTCTTGATAGAACAGGCCTGAAGAAGGCATTCAAGATTTTAGCTCACTAAAATTAACGGCACCAGCAGCAAGAAGGAAAAACATAGCCAGGGAAAAGCTGCATATCTCAAATACAACACATTATGTAGATCAGAGACCTTCAAATTTAGAGAACATCAAGGAAATCAGGTTTAAATCATGATGCATTTCAACAAAATGTGAAACCAAGACATGGAGAATGCCATCTTTGGCTGTGCATTGACAAAGAAAGAGGTGAGAGGAAAGATGGGGCAGGGAGAGGGGCGACAGTTTATGGCTCTTTTCAATTTCTCTAATGTAGCTCAGATCACTTTCATGCCTTTCACTAATGGAGATTTATGCTGTGCATACCTTCTGTGATAAAGAATGTACTGTATTGTGCTAGGCAGAATGAAGAAAGGATTTGAAATAATAATAATAATACAGCCCAGGGGTTTCAAAGTAGTAAGATTTTATTCGCTAAAGAGTTGTAGTGGGTTTTTTTTTAATAAGGATGTATAAGAGAAACATAAGATAACCTGCCAGGGTTAAATATTCCGTGCATATTTTCCGGAAGTGGAGCTGTGATGTGATAAAATCAGTTCTTGACTAGTGTTAATTATGTATTTGGGTATGCCAAAGTAATTTTCTGGACCAGTTTATTAAGTCTGGAGAAGAGGAGGCTGAGGGGAGACCTTATCACCGCCTACAACCACCTGAAAGCAGGTTGTAGAGAGGTGGGTGATGGTCTCTTCAGCCAGGTGACAGGTGATAGGACAAGGGGAAATGGCACAAAGCTGCAATAGGGCAGGTTCAGATTAGACATTAGGAAAAAAATCTTCACTGAAAGAGTTGTCAGAATGTGGAACACGCCCAGGGAGGTGGTTGAGTCACCATCCCTGGTTGTGTTTAAAATTAAGGATAGATGAGGTACTTAGATATCCAATTTAGCATAGGACAGGAACGGTTGGATTCAATGATCTTAAAGATCTTTTCCAACCTAGTCATTCTGTGATTAATATGGCAATTTATTTTTTTTTCCTCCTTGAATCTACAATTCCCCTAAAATCACAAAATAAATTATTTTGGAAATGATGTGACCTGTTGGATAAGGTCAAATAAGCCATAAACAAAAAAACCCAAACCAACCAAACAAGAAGAAACCACCGACAGAACTCTTCCTAAGCAGAAAATTAAAAATTATTCAAGGTGCTAGAGTTCTCATGCTTGTCTGATAATGTGAGGAAAACTTCTCCTTTGGAGACCTGAGTAGCAGAAAACAAAAGGTAATTACCATCTGACAGCTTTCTCTATATACAAAGAATTGGTAGATCCTAATGGGCAGGTGTCCACATTAGAAAAAACATTAATTAGTACCCTTGTTGGCAGGCTCAGCTGAGAAAAACATGACTAAATGAGCATGGAAACTGAAGTGCCTTCTGTGATGATAATTGCATGTACCCAGATTTATTGTAATTTGGGATGTGATTTTCCATTTGGATCTGAATCACTAAAAGGGTCTGGTTGTTGTGACAACATACAGGGATAATGATTCTATTAAAACACTTGGGGCCTAATTTCCAAAGGTATTCATCACTCACTTTAATGGGGTCAGAAAACTTTTGGTAACTTGGAAAATTTGGACACTCGTCAAAATATCAGTGCAAAAACCACCAAGTAAGAGTTACCTGAAAGCCACAAGACAGCAGCAACTGTCAACACAATGTAAAGCAACACCAAACTTTGAAAGAACAGATTTCATAAAAATGAGGAAGACAGAGGAATGTGAGAAGAAAAATGTTTTGGTTTTTGCTATTTTACATGAAGAAACAAACAAAAAAAGCAGTAATAAATGTTAGTCCTGGGAACTGCGCACATCAGCAACTTCCTTCAATAACAGAAACACAAATTCAAAAAGCACATTAAAACTCAATGACAAAGTTTCTAGAGAAGTTGAAGGTAAACTGCATTTTTCACAAGAATAAATCATGGGCAAGTACGGATTCATACGGAAAAGATTTTTTGTCTGTGTGAGTTAACTGTATCCTCAGAAGGATTGGATGAAGCCTTTCACAGAGGCTGGTTCCCAAGGCTGTAGCACTAAAACATCATTCTGGGTTCCAACATACCTGATCCTGTCTGCAAAAAAAAAACCCAATATCTGTAACCTGGGAACATCTGGGTCATTCTAGTGGCATTCCATAAACATGATTTATCTCACCACTTACAGAAACAATTATAAGTAAGTCATTTCCCCATCATGTAAGTGCCTGCTTTAAATTTCTATGTGTTATTATAATCACTATGGTAAACATCATGTTCTTTTAACTTGCTTTATATGAAAGCCTTTGTAGCCATGATTCATACCAGCCTGCATCAAATTAGTAATTACATAGCAATCAATTTAGCAAAGTGAAAATCACTCTGATCTGAGGAATTGCATCATCAGGGTTGATTTCAGGGGGTGGACAGAGAATTGAATGCATCATGGGCCTGAGCATACTACTACTCTCTGCCCTCTCTGTATCATCATACAAGTGTTTGTCCACACCAGGAGCCTTCATCCATCACACAGGACATTGAAGGAGCAAAGCTCCTTCACACGAGAGCGACAGAGGTTGCTCTCTACCATACTGCTGCTTCTACTTCATGCATGGAAGCACCTCAGAAAAGAGGGAAGAGTGGTGAAAACAATCAAAAAAGGTGGAGGAAAAGACAGAGCCTTGTAAGTTCAAAGAAGCAGGGACTTCTTTGAAGTAATGGTGAAGCAAGAGGGTCTATGATTCAGGACCTTAGAGGGCTCAGGAAAGAGCAATCATGTGGGAAAGTGATGGACAACCTTGGAGACATCACGGTACAGCAGAGGAACCTGAAGTTACATGTTAGTAGTAATATTACATTTTCATATTTTTTTATGGAATAAAATGCTTTATCCCATCTCATCTCTATTAGAGCACATATTTTTCCCTTTAGAAGCTACTAGTTATTAATATTTTATTACTGTTAACATTGAATTAGATTAAAAGCAACAGAAATGGCTAGCTTCATGAGCTGACCTTTTATCACTAACATCATATATATATTATTTTGGGTATGGTTAAACTTAGAGACAACTCAGGCTAGTGCATTTTGAAACCTCTCCATTATATGGCGCTGTATAGAAAGCACACAAAGGATAAAGTGCAATCAGCTGTACCATCAGAGGAACGCACAGATTTGCCGTGTTTGACTTGTAAACCTTTAGCCTGATTCATTCAGAGTTTGTCTGGATACTCCAGTTAAGGTGTATTCGAATCCCCAAGACACAATACAGTTGTCCACACAGCCCAATAAAAAACATGCCTAGGTAAAAAGCTAACTCAGATACTAGCAGCGCAGCTATATATATTAGTGTAAGGCTCTTGCAGGCTAATTTACTTGTTGACAGTTACTTTGCTTTCAGAGGCTGCTTGGGGATCTCCAGGCAGCATTGCACAGTGCCAAGACAGCATTCTCTTACAGAAATGAGCCTTTGGTTTCAGTTTGAAGCAATAAATGTGAATGCTGTCTCTAGCCTCAGCTGATGATGAGCATAAGTCTCCTTGAACAGTCAAACTCATTGTCAGCTTGGTCTAAGTACTAGGAGAATGACAAAAGCAACAGTGCAATGATTTTCACCCTGTTTGCATCTATATTAATGAACAGTTTATACCTCTCTCTCATTTATGATCATGTAGAATGTAATACATTGCACACATTCTTAAAATACAAATATTTCCACAAGTCCAAAAACTTGAGGTGATGCTATGATTGAGGCTGTGCAGTTCAAGCCTCAAAGACAGTCCCTGCCTCAAAGATGCACAGTCTATTTAGATAAGATAGATAGTACGTGTGGGTTTGAGGGGTAGAGAGGGAGGCGTGTGCAGTGTGATAGCAACAAACAGCACGCTAGTTTCACAACCGTTTTTTTTTGGAAGTGTGGGAGAGTGGGAAGAGAGGAGAAGAAAGGTTAGTTATAAAGTTAGATGGAGAGAAAAGGGAAGGGATAGAGCATTTTGGGAAAGGTGATGGGCTGGATAAGACAAGAGAGAAGAGAAACCATATGTGGGGGGGGGAGGAGAAAGGGCAGTCAAGGGTAGGAGCAAACCTTCAGCACAGCAAAAATGCAATAGTCAATACCACAGCAGTTTCAGAGAAAGAGGGCTTCATAACCCTCCACTGCTTTAGCTGTTTTTCCAATTATTTGAGCACTTCCACCAGCGATTCATCTTCTTGAGATACCTGGATAACTTGCCTTTTGAGCTGCTGGTTTCCTTCTGCTGATGCTACACTGAGGATAATTAACTTACTTAGACTGTATATTCAAAATTTTAGTAGGCTGAACTTAGGTGAACATGAACCCCCAAGCCAGATGTCCAAAGGTCCCTGTTTCGACTGTTTCTACTGTAACTCCTATTATTAGCTTCATTAGCTCTGAAAAGTTGGCAGATCGAAGACGAGGTCTGGGCATTTGGTAAAGACAGTGTTTCACACTAAGGTGGGGAGGTCACTGATAGCAAAGTAATCATATGAAAGGTCCTACATTCTCATTTTCTGTTTTTTTTTTCTGTTTGGAAGACATCAACTTGAGAACAAATTCTTAAATTCAGAAAGGCTGGTTTGCCTCAGCATTTCTCTTTTTTCATGCTTTTGTAGTTTTGATGAAAAAGATTGTGTAAACCAGCCTGAGTATCAGCATAAGCAACCAAAAGTTCAATTTTCTCTCAGGGAGTTGTAAATGGGAGGCATTTTCAGGTATTTTTCAGTAGGACAGGGAGGTATTTTCATCATTAGCATTTTTGCATCATCTGACACATCACTTGTTCTTTTTCAAAATATCTACTTTTGAAGATCTTTTTAAAATAGATTTAACAACAAAAGGCTGCTAAAATTGGAAATCGTGTGAGAAGCTTTGGTATTATTCAATTGGAGCCAAATCTGACACTGAAGACAGTTCTTGTTTAACAACTTTCATTGAATGAACATGATCATAGCACAAAAGAAAAGAAAAATGTCAGTTCTCCTAGTTGTGTGTTCATCATTTCAGTCTCACAAGGTACCTGAGGAAATAGGTTCAGTTTTGAAGTGGTTGATCTCTTCTACTCAGCTATGAGTTATTTTTACAATCCATCACGGCAAGTAATAAACAAAGCATAATTATTAGATCATTATTCTCTTAAATAGTTTAAATAATGATTTCTAGATTAGTTCTGGCATGCTTCTACCTATAATCTTTCATGTGAAACCCCCAGTCTATAAATATTATTTAAGTGACTCATTGAAATTCAGAATTTAATGCTACAAGAACACAAGCAACCAGTTGAGGTTTTCCCTTTGGGGTTAGGGAGGGCACAGATGCAATGAGTTAATGAAAAACTAAACATACACATTAACAGCTGAAAAGATTGGATAAGCATTTTTACATCTCTTTTCTATAGTCAGCCTCCTCTTCTGTGGTTCTGTCAACTTTATTAAATAAGGTAGCTGCTGTTATCTCAAGGTAATTTACATTTCTTCTATTACAATTCAGAATACATTCATGAATTGTGCCCTTAAAAGGAAAATTGCAGTTTCTTAACAGTTTGATCCAAAGGTCTATGAATTGGTAAGAACATTTCCACTTATTATAGAGCTTTTCACCATGCATTGATTGTGCACAGACACCATACCTGCAGTCTGGAGATTCAGATGACAAAGCACATGTAAGATTATCCACTCTGTCTTGAAAACCATTTGCTGAGATGTAATTTATGCTGGCTTGTCCAATGAAGTTTTAACAGCCCTAGGTAATAAGCCTTCCAACCTTTTCAGTACAGCATCACTGCATCACTTTGTTGCCAGGGTATTTGTCTCTGCTTTGAGCTTATACTTACTCTTGCTTAGTTTTGCAGTGTAGGCTAGAAATATTGCATTTAAGACTTAAATACTGCATTGCAATTACCTTCACTCAAGGTTAGAGCACCCAAGCTGAGCTTCTCAAAAGCAGCAGTACATACAGTTCATTGGCTGTCGAAGTGCAGAAGTGGAAGTTCTCTTAGTGTTCAGTCAACCCAACTCATTGTCTTAGAAGGGATGTATTTTTACTGGGATCTGAGGGAATCAAATCCTCAAGCATTCAGTAGGGTCTTTGTAATAGGAGATGAAAATTAAGCTGATATACTTCACCCTCTTAGAGCAAAGAAACTAGAAAAATATATCTACCTTTAATTATGTAATAATACCACAACATTAGTTAACTCTCACCTTTGTTTTTTTAGATACCCAAAATATTTCTTTATTAACTTATCACTGTGTAATGTTCCTGTTAGTTCATAACAACCAATTCATATTAGTACTTAAGTGACTCTCCTACAGTTAACAGCAGAAGCAACAAGTATGCAACAGCATAAAAATGTAATTGTTCATAAAATAATTGGCATCTTCTGGCACCATTACCACAAAAAATTAAGGATACTTAAATGCCTGTAATTCTAAAATTTTCTGCCATATTTTTTTAAATCCACGTTCTCTGCAATCAATTTTAATAGTTTAAAAATCTGAAGTTCTTTAGGTTTTTTAAGAAAAAAAATTAAACCTGAGACTTACAGCTTAAATCTTACTTAATATGCCAAAACAAAAGTCTTGCTCTCTCTCCTTTTCTTTCTTTTGATTTGTTTCTTAGTTATGAATATTCTCTCTCCTGCAAACTCTCAGAATATTTTTCTTTTTATCTTCTTCAAACAATTTTTTATTCATTTGTGTTCTGGAGATGCAAGTACGTTAAAAAATGTTCATTCATACTCAACAGCACTCAGGAACATTTATTTAGGCTGTTTCTGTTCCTAGAAAGATTTTCTACCCTCAGAACCACCACACACTATCCCGACTGTTTAATATATGAATATTTGTTCCTCCTAGTTAGAGAATGACAGTGAATTTGCAATGGATTTAATACACGACTCTGTGAGCTTTGTCTCTTGAGTCTGAGGGGAGTTGACAAGCTCCTCTAGAATTGCTGCTTGATTTTCTGCCTGGAAAAAACCAGAGATTTTTCCATACATATTTCACAGGCCAAGTGTGAATGATGAGTAAGTTAACTAAAAACCATGAGAAATGTAAAAACTATATTCTAGAACCCAGAGAAATAAATTCAGTTCCTCCTGCTGTTAATGCAAATTTCCTCCATTTAAGGCATCTTATATTACAGATACTGAGAGTGCTTTATGACATCTGAACACATTAATAAGCCATACTTACCCCTACTGCTTGATAACTCCAGTGAACCCAGCTAAGGTACACCCTCAGTGAACTCTGCTCACTCCATCTATTCAAATACTGTATTTTAAATTCATTCCAACTGAT
>VZTU01000857.1:2992-17118 GCA_013400835.1 Zapornia atra
AGAAAGTCCTTCTGAACTCCTAGAAGTGGGACTTAAAGAAGACATTTACTTTGTCAAAAATAAAATTGGCAACAGCAACAAAAAACCGACTTGGTGTAATGACAAGGAATTTTGTATATAGGGATTTCATACATCCAACATGTGAGTTGAATGTCCTGTTTGGCATAAGTATTCTCTATATGAAGACTGTAGACGTATTTGTAACAATGTCATTCTAAACAGCTCCTCCAGTGCTTAATGATCCACTGTTTGGATAAGAGGGTAACTGTGATAGCTAATAAGAATCTAATTGGTGGTGGTCCTGCTCCATGTATTTTGGAACCACAAAATAATTTAGTTTGGGAATGATATTGTCACAAATCCCATTCAAATTAGGACCAACTTTGAAAGGTGAATCAAATTACCCATAGCCATGGAGTTTATGCTCAGTGGCTTCCTTTTCAAGCCAAGTATGAGTATACTCCAGTTAAAAGAATGTTAAAATGGGGGATTAGAGGAATGTGTGATACTACATAGTATTGTGTGAGGGTAATGATGAACACACAAAGAAATAAACATTCTACCTTAATGTGGTCTTATAGTAAGACTTGGATGGTTTGATTTCATAAGGATTACTCATATGGATGATCAGTGAGGGAAAGAGCCTGTATAAATGGTGAAAGTTGTTGCTTACCCGCAGTTCCTTTTTAAAGTTCTCACTATATCAATTTATTGGCCTGGAGAGAACCTGCAATAATATGTTTTGCATTGCAATCTATCAGACTTTTATTCTATGACCGAACAATTGTATTAGATGAGATTAGGAACTGGTGTAGCCTGGAGAATTTTTGGTGAGAATATAAGGACAATTAAGCCTATCAGGGCAATTCCTCACTATGCTCGCTGTACTCCAATACTTTGCAGCATAGGAATTTCTTTATGTGTGTAATAAATTAAGGTATTTATACAAAAGATTTTAAAATTTTATTATTAAAGCTGAGGTTTCTGTCTGCATCTATGTTAGACTTAAAATTCCATTTGCAATTTGATTGTGTTTGTGTTATTTTTGTGTTTAATAATGGCAATAAAGTCCATCCAATTTTAATGGGTTTTTTTTACATAGGTGTCTATGGCTATTTACTGCAAATATTTTGGAGTGGTGGTGATGGTGGTGGTGGTTTTGCCCCAGCTGGTATCTGTGCCACTCACTCCCCCCAAGAGGGGGAAAATGGGAGGCAGGGAGCGGGGGTGGGAAGATGAAAAAAGGGAAGACAAAGACAAACCTCATAGTTTGGAATAAGGACAGGTTACTGGGACAGCAAAGGGAAGGAGAAATAACAATATCAGGATTTTATAGCAAAATATACATAGCTGGTGACAATGCAGTTTCTCACCAAACTGCACAACTCAGACTGCACAGCTCAGGGCTGTTCCAAAGCCAGACTGTCCCCAGACCATGTGTTCTGGAGCCATTCGCTTCTCCCCCCAGTTAAGCTGAGCGTGACATCATTGACATGGAATAGCCCCTTTGGTCAGTTTGGGTCACCTATCCTGGCTGTGTTCCCCCCAAGATCCCTGGGTGCCCCCCACGTTCTCCTTAGCAGGGAGGTGTGAGGAGCTGAAAAGTCCCTGACTGCTTGGCAGCAACTAAACCATCAGTGTGTTACCAGCACTGCTCTCATCCTGAATCCCAAACACAGCACTGCAACAGCTCCTAGAGACAATATTAACTCTAACCTCGCTGAACCCAGGACAGTCACTTCTAGTGAGTATTGGTAGGTATCTGTCCTTAATTACTTTGATGAGATGTTCAAAACCTCACTTGACAAAAGGGGAAAGGAGTAAGTTCTAGGAGCTGCCACATTAATAAGACTGATTTTGGTGTCTTAAGCTGCAAGAAATAGGCCTCTGTATGTGAGGCAAGATCTGTCTCTTTGAACGTAGACTGACTGCAAAGTCCTACAATAGTGATAAACTAACCTGCAAGCTGAAAGTGTGTTTTGGGGACTTGTTTTCATTTTTATGCTTGAAGTTGTGATCTCCTTGAATAAATTTATGTTTTATGTAGAACATTCTTGTACCCTGAAGAAATTAAACCTGTAAACCAAGACACTCCAGAGAATTTTTATGACAAATGAAATGTTCAGTGGGTTTGAGAGAGCAATGACTTTCCAGCAAGCCTGAACATTACATATTTTGATGTCCTTATAGTGTAAGAAAAGTGCCCACAGGGATGACAAAGTTTGAGATATGATTCTGTCATTTTCATAGTTATGTTATGCTTTAACATTTTCCTTTGAAATTAGGGAATTAGATACATGTTTCCTTTGCATATGCTAACAAAGCAATCCTTGTAGAAATGTTTGGGATTAGTATATGACCAAGGGGCATTTGCTGAAGGCTTCCATGATACTGCTTTCACTGCATCGGCCTTTAAAATGCTTGTTCTTGGTGGTTTTCCCTTTCCAGCCGTTTCTGTGCCCTCTGAGGTTTAGTAACTGCTTGTTTGGAGTTTCTCTTCTTTGCATATTAATCTCCACTTTCTATTCTGGTTCTTATTGACTATCCAATCTTCACTGGAATGTTCATCACCAAACCTCAAAATTAGTGCAAGTTCTCTTCTTGGGCAGTCAGACATCTTGTGTCTTCTCTGAAGATTCTTTCCTGGCTTTGTTTCCACAGCTCTCAGCCATCCTCATTCACTTGATGACTCTCAAAATGTTTTGTGAATACGACCTTTTTCTCCCTACCATGAGTCCCCACCTCTGTTGCCTCTCTGAAAATCATAGAACCATAGAAGTACTAAGGTTGGAAGAGTCCTCCAAGATAATATAGTCCAATCATCCACCTACCACCTATATTGCTCACTAAACTGTGTCCCTAAGCACCTCATCCAACCTTTCCTTGAACACCACGAGGGACGGTGACTCCACCACCTCCCTGTGCTTTTGAAAGTACAGGAGTCAATTTCTTCCCATGCCTGCATTTCAGTTAATCTTTCCCCATAGCTGAAAACTTTGACCACTAGTAGAGACAGAAGTGTTTTCTTAAAACCAACCCTACAAATTACCTCATTGCTTTTTCCTTCACTGTAGAATAGGCAGAACTTTTCTGTTTAGCTGTTCTTCTCTGTATTCTCGAAAATTATGTCATCATTCAAGACATCCTCCTTCCCGCACCTACAATGAAACGCATCATTTGACCTCTAGAGATACTTTAGGATTGAGTAATCTCAGCTGCAGTGCACCTCTGTCTTTTTCATGGCATGTTGTGTTTGGGATGCAGTATATTGCATTGATATACTGCATTAGCACTATGCAATCTCATTCTTTCTTTCCTTTAAATACTGGTTTAGACACTTTCAGTGATATTTCTGGACCCATTTTCATATGTAAATATACCAAATGCTTTTTATTATTAATGTGAAAGCATGGAAAGCTGGAGTTGATTCATACAGTGTTTGATTTTTAACAAGTGTAAAAATTGTTTCTGTTTCTGCATCTTTGTTATGAAAAAGGGCTACAAAGTTTTGTGTTTCCTTTATAGTTGAATAACTTCCACAGCAAGCTGTCCATCTAAAAAAAAGTTAGCTCTTAAAAATCTTAAGACATGTGGCTCATAATTGTTCCAAATCTCTTACTGACAGCTAAGAATTATGTTGCTACCAGAGTATTTTAAATTTCTTTTCTGTTTTCAAACAGCAGGATAGTACCTTTCATATATAAAGAGAACATTGGCTTTCTTTTGTGTCTTGGTAAGAAACTTGTGGGATTCTGATTTTACAGCTTAAATGTTTCCAAGCAAATTGCCAAAAGTGAATGTTGTGCATTTCATGTCTGTTAGTTTGCAGTTATTATGAATGGAGCTAGGGACATCTAGTGGTTTACATCGAAAAATACGGGTAGCTCTACAGAGAGAAAACCTGCGTTGAGCAGTTATCAAAATAGCATATCCAAAATATCGTGTCAAAATTTGTAGAGACAAAATAACTAACTTTTCCTTTTTGTTGTGAATGAAGGGACTTAGTCCAGTTGTTTACTTATTTTCAGAAAAATGAAAAGTTGCAGGTTTTTTGACATCCCTTAAAAAAATCCCTGGAAGTACAAACAGGAGTTTCAAACAGCACACATTAATTGTTTTTTTTTGTTTTATTTCTAATGACACAACGCAAATTACTTCACACAAGAAAAGAACTATGTGTTAGTAACTTAGGAAAATGTTTCATCTGCACACATATTCATGTTGCAAGTCGATGAAACTTGCTTTTGGCATAGCAGTATTCATGTTCCTGGTCCTCTCATGGTCACTTCAGGGCAGACTGTATGATAAAGGTCCCACTGCACACATCTGTGCTTTCTCCAGGACTGAGAGAATGTCAGTAAAGACAGGTTCCGTAACCTGTCTGCAAGAATAAAGCTACCTATTTCCTGAAATGCTTGGAACTTCTGTTAGTCATAGAATCAGAATGTTTTGGGTTGGAAGGGACCTCAAACATCAGCAAGTTCCAACCCCCTGCCATGGGCAGGGACACCTCTCACCAGACCAGGTTGCCTAAAGCCCCATCCAACCTGGCCTTATACGCCTCCAAGGATGTGGCTTCCACAACCTCTCTGGGCAACCTATTCCAGAGCATCACTATCCTCACAATAAAGAATGTCTTCCAAATGTCTAACCTAGCCCTGCCCTCTTTCTGCTTGGTGAACAGTCCCTCTCCCACTTTCCTATAGGACTCCTTTAAGTATTGGTACACCACAATTAGGTCACCCCAGAGCCTTTTCTTGTCCAGGCTGAACAACCCCAACTCTTGCAGCCTGTCTTCATAGGAGAGGTGCTCCAGCCCTCTGATCATCTTCGTGGCCCTCCTCTGGACTCACTCCAACAGCTCCATGTCTTTCCTCTACTGGAGACCCCAGAGCTGGATGCAGTACTCCTGGTGGGGTCTCACCAGAGCAGAGTAGAGGGGCAGAGTCATCTCCTTCAACCTGCTGGCCATGCTGTTCAGTCATAAACAGTTGAAAACTTGTAATCCTAGTCATTTCCCAAAGTGATCAGTTTCTCTTTGGCTTTGCCATATATGTCAGCTCTTTAGAATAATAAATCATGTTATTCTTGTACTATATACAAACTGTAGAATATTAACTAAAAAATTATTTCAGTGAATTTTACTTGCCAGAAATGTAGTTTCCTATGCCTAAGCCTTTGTGCACATAACATGCTTGCAGACAGGATGCATGAGCTGTCTTCATCTGGACAGTGGCTGTAGAGGCGGCAACAGTCACAAATTGTTTCAGGGGAAATCCTGGTTGGGTATTGCTAAAAGATCTTTGGCATGAAAACAATTAAACACTGGAATGTCACCTCAAACAATTTACTACATAACAGGGAGTCAATGAAATCCATCTTTATGAGTAGGGCAGTTCCAACAATTAAAAATGCTCAGATAAATGCTTCCTTTTTGTGTACCTGTCAGCAGTACTGCTCCACTTCTAAAGTATCTTAACACGTAAAGGGCTGCTTTGTGAGGTTAACGATGGGTCTTTGTTCAAGTTTTGCGCAGGAGGAAATTTGAATCACAGCCCTCAGGTGCTGTTTTGTGATTCTGTGATTCTGGATAACCTTAACTGTCATCAAGAATTTTTCCCTCTTTTATACCAGTATCAAAAAAAAATAAAAATCTAAGAATACTGGACTTTCTATGGAGCTCTCCTTGAGACAGCTCTCCTTGTGGATGGAGGGAAAGAAAGAAAAAATAATATTGTTCTTTGTGTTCCTACAACAAAAATTTGCCAATCAAATCACCTTGGTTTATTTTTTTTGGTTTTTTTTTGATCCAAGATAATATTACTTGCCCTTTAACTCCATAGCACTCTGTCAGTTTTCTGGGAAAAAAAGGCTGAGCAAAATTAAGGTCTGTTTGTGAATTTAGTGATGCTACCAGATCATTTTTGTGTATCAACTATCTGGGTATGCTAAAGGAAATGAAAGAGACATTTTCTCTTTTGCAACTTGGATATTCATTACCTCACAACTTACCACTGTGAGATTTCCTTCTCTAGCAGGGACTCTTCTAGAGGCAAATAGTAATTTTGCTGCTGCTTACATTAATTTCTTAATCATAACCTTATCCAGCTCTGTTCAGCATCAGTCCTTCATTAGCAATCTTACTGTATTGCTGAAGATTCTTTTGACTTTGTCACTATCAACAGTGTTTTGACATCATTTTTAGGAATGGGTGGCTGAGAGTTTATGACTTCCCAGTTCAAAAGCAGCTCTGATTTAAAGACTGATGACAAGTTCAGATACTGAACATGGATCTAGCAATACATTTACTTTTATAACCAGCCAGAGAAGCCACGAAGAATAAAAAAAAACCTGCTTGGCATTTCTTCCTCAGCAGGCACATTTCTTTATGTGATTTAGCATGACTCTTTAAGTAGATGGGCAACAGTGCATGAAACTTGCTTTGTTTCGTTTTTTAAAATGGAAGAAAGAAGACATGGGTTCATCTAAAATTTTATGGTGGCTATGGCAACACAGTCGCCTGCATGTTTATAATGATCTGTTGCTGTCTGATGTGTTTTTTACACCAACAGTTTAACACTAATCCAATTATAAACCGGACATGGGAGGCACCAAGCACTTATGACCAGTTCTTCTGATGTTCAATTTAATAAACAAAAGTTTATCTGATTTTTTTGTACATCTATAATCAACTGCAGAAAGTCCATATAAACTTAGAGAAGTTTGTTATTTTTTAATGATCAGTTTAGCAATGTTGCTCATTTACTGAATTCTGTTATGTATTCTTATTTTCTCAGTTCCCTGGAAAGCCGCCCTGTGCACTGAAGAATTTATTGTTTTCTGTCTCACGATCATAACGAATAGTTGCTCTAACTAGTGAGAATTCAAAGGCTGTTTTTACCTCTCTTATTACCTTCCTTGGGTATGTGCCGTTTGACGTGGTGTATACATCAGTTTGTCTGGATAACCTTCTCTTCGTTGATGAACTGGTCGTATTTCCTTCTTTTAGCTTCTCAGCAACCTTCATTAACTGACAATAGAAAACTATGTGAAGACATTGACATTACAGATTCTTCTTATTTCCAGTGTTTTCTGTAAAATAATTGGAATAATCCCCCCAGGGACGTGGTGGTTTCCCCAACATTGGACGCTTTTAAGATTCAGCTGGGTCATCTTGTCTAGCTGGTGCTTTGGTCTAGATGGAGATTTTGCCAAGAAAGTTTGTACCAGATGATCCTGGTGGTCCCTTCCAACCTGGTACTCTTTGAATTCGTGATTCTATGAAATGCCGCCTTTACTTCAGCACCTATATTTGAATTCCAGGGGGTTTTTTTCTAGTTTTATTTGCTTTTGGTGTTGCTATTTTCTGAAGTTTGAGGAGTTTAATTTTTTTCCTGATACTTCCAAATTTTCTACTAGGAGGCTGCAGATGAAAACCCAGAAAGAATATCTGTGCCCTAGGGATACTGCTGTAATTTCCTTCTTTATTGCATGTTTTGTTTCTGCTTCTAGCTATTACATTGATAGAATCTATTTTCAGAAAATACTCTTGCATCAAACTACTATACTATAATCCAACTGCCTCATCACTGTTTCATTAAAATATGATTTTAACAATTGGGTTTTAATTATATTCTTCTATGGTGAGCTATAATTAGCACTGAATACAATTTAAGTGAATTACCAGGCTTAAAACAAAAAGAAAAAAATGTTCTGGTCCAAAGGATGGGCTTATTTCTTCAGTTTCTGTGCAGATGGTGCAACAGATGCCTCATGTCAATAACTTCTAAACTTGTATTTCTGCTTTGAAGTTTTTTACATATGTAGATAAATATGAAAACAGCTTTGTAATCTTTTGGCACAACTTACATTAGGGAAAGACACTGATCTACACAGGAAAGGTGAAAGCTGCTTGATGTTTGTAAATTATTTTTGCTGCTACTTTACATCTCACTGACTAATTTAGCAGAAATAGAGTCAGCTTGCCTGAAACATCATTGGAAGGTTGAATGCCATGGCAAAATATTCCAGGAACATTTTTAATCCAGTCTGTCAAAGCTTGCTTCAGGGATTTAAAAAACAGACTGTTTTTCATTCACTGAACAGATTCCTTATGATGTGATTTTTGTCATCTGATGTGGTATGTGATACAGCTCAGACTGGAGCTCCAAATTCCAAATATGTTTCAATTTTTTCATTTTCGTAAATGACTAGTTCTGGTAAATATAGTTCAATTTTTGCACATCCTGTAGGTTGGGTAAAACTTATTTAGTAAATCAGGATGGTTCCCTGTAGGCGTTACTGTACCTGTGTTGGCAGGTGGGACTTCCCACGTGTGTCCTTTGTGTTGGAGGAGGCAGGCACCTGTCAGCAGCCCAGTAGAGATCCATCTGCTGTCTGTACCCTCAGCCTGTCAGACCAGTGCAACCCTGCACCCAGGATAGCATATCCCCAAGACATATACATGAATAATTAAAAAAAGAAATCTAGTTAAAAATCAAAATTGTTCAGCTTTTTTCTAGGTCTAGATTCTCAAAAACTGGTTGTGAATGAACTTTTCTAAATACAAGCGGTGACACCAAACCTGGTCATTGCTTATACATTTAAAGCTCTGCCTGGTTTTGTAAATTTGTGCTAGTCCAGAGCTGAGCCTTTTTTATTAAACTATTTTGGGTTTTTATAGCATGAATATGTCTCTTCCCCCCAGATATTTACTCTTAGTGCAGAACAAACTCACAAGTAATTGTAGGAAAAAAAGTCTGCAGGTAGTACAGAAGGCTTCAGGAACCTGTAAAGAAGAGCATCATCACTAGGTAAAAGGGTGCTCCTTTGGCATTTGAAGAGAAGGCATGGATGGAAATCACAGGAGGTGATGGTATAAAGGGCATGGTAGTGAAGGAATAGTCAGTGAATGACTAACCAACAGCTCAGTCACTAAGTGCATCTATCTCTCTTCCTTTGCTGAAGCTTTGGTAAATTGTTTGATGTTACTTACAAGCTGTTTTAAATCAAAAGTGCATGAGCTTTTAAAAAAATTTCATTACTGCAAGATCACTTCTTATTTGACAATAAATGGGAGTCTGCTTTTTTGGATAAAACTTTACCATTAGTCTTCAAGTAAGAAACTCTGAAGTGTGAAGTTGTCACAAGAATTTTTCGTTTTCCTCTTAGATGAAGTTTGTGGAAGTCATTTCAAGGATTGGCATTAGGATGGTAAAGGAAAAATATATTTTTTAAAAGACACTAAAATATTTTCCTGATTTTTTTTCTCTTTTTTTTCCCCCCTTTTCTTCCATTTTCTGTCATTTCTCCAGCATAATGCTTTGCATATGTTGAGGGTTTATAAAGCATCCCAGCTTTGAAAATTAAGTCATCCCATTAAAAAAAAAAATTTGTAGCTTTACAATAAAGACAACCTATAGAAATGGGTCTATGTTTCAGAATTGGCACAATTTTGCACAGGAAACTGTATACATCTGTGACTAGGAGAGTATTGGTCTAATTAGATATTTAAATGTTGTACACACGATTTATGCACTTATCTTGTTTTTAAAACTGGCAAATTAATTTGCTTTTCTCTTTGTCAAAAGAGATGTCAAAAGAGATGTCACAGTTATACAGATGAATGCTTTGATGGTATGCTAAAGATTAAAATAAGTAAAAAAAATCAACTACATTTTAAATTTTTAAACTTGTCAGGAAAGACCTTCTCCTTCCTTTGAATCTATTCTTACAAAGAGAGAGTGCTACCTTGCATTGTCATAAAACTATATGCTGAAACATGTTTGTTTCTGCACATTTTTCCAGTTAAAATTATCGAAGTAAATTGGGAAGATGCAGAACTCTATATGATGTTTGCATTGCGTTTTTAGTCCATGGTAATGTGTGTACTTATTGTCTCTACAAGTAATCTCTGAAATTTTTTCTTGGAGCGTTTTTTCTAAGAAAATGTGCCTCTAACTGTATTTGTGTAATAAGTGGAGTTAATTTTGTTCTTTATAAAGGTAATAATGCTTATACCATAATAGCTTATTAGCGTTATTGACTAAGAGCATTTTATACCAGAGATGCTACCCAAACACAAAGCTGCATTACAATAGATAAAAACTGAAAAAAATAGTAATCCTAGTTGGAGTGGGAACACTCCTGCCCAGATACATAATGTGTGTTTAACATTTCAAAGTACATTTCTGACCTTAACCTTCCTGCCTGCTTACGTTTGAAGTGCAGGTATTAGTATGAAGAGTTTTCCTTGAGGTACACCTTACCATCTGTCAGTGACTGTTGAATCTTTTGTAAAATGTGCAAATGATTTTTGATCCAATGCAACTCACAGCACATTATTTTATTTACTGATGTTCTACCACACACCTTACTCAGTGCATAGCGTCAGTTCTTTACTTGCAGTAATACTTTTATTGATTTCAGCACATTTTTGCCAACTTATCCTACTTTATAAGCTGGTTTGTGTATGTGCATGATAAAAACATTGTCACCTTAACTTTTTTAATGTCATTTTATTTTTGCATAAGCAAAGCAGTTTTGTATGCTTTCGCCAGCATGATTCCTGTCTATCTCTGGGGTTTTTTTTTCAAAGGTGAAAGTTCAGTCAGGTATTTTTCATCTTCCAAGTGATTGTTTAAAGGCAGGGTGTCTTTCCTCTTAGATAAGCATAACTACAAAGGGAAATAAATGACCCTAATATGGAGGAAGAAACTTCTTAAAAAAAAAAAAAAATATATGTAATGCTTGGAAAGTTTGAAACTTGGTGTCTTGGGAAGACCACAATTTTACATAGTGAATACAGTAATGTCTTTCATCAGTAAATATCTAGTATGCATATAAATTTACATACTGAATATTGTAATGTGCTTCATCACCCATAAGCAGGATTGTATGACCAGAGAGACTCTGTCTTTCATCAGCAGTTGGATTCCCTTAAGAGGATGCAGTTGTAGCTACCCCTGGGGAGCTCTTGTGGCTGAGACTCAGAGGTGGGGTTATACTCAAGTCAGTACTCCTAGATATTAATTTCTAAAGGAATAAGAGATGTGACAAGAGAAAATTTAATTTTCAGGGAACTGACAACCTTGGAATATCTAGGCCATTAAAAAAAAGAAGAAAAACATTAAAGTGAGACATTTTAGGAAAACATAAATAAGAAGTAGGGAAAGAAGGAAAAAAAACAGGATCACTTTCTGGAGGAGGTGTTTGCTGTATAATCAGCTCTTCGGTGTTCTGTTACTGGGCCCACAACATGCCAAGGATTTTAACTTTCAGTCTTGGACAATGAGCATGATAAGTCAATAATCAAAGTCATGTGCTAAAAAGCATGTTTGAGAGAGGATCTGTCACTCAACAGGAGACCTCCCATGATAAACTCTGTAAGTTTTCCCTTGTTAAGTCTGCAGGTGCAATATGGTAGTGCGTTTGATGTACAAGTCCTCAGAAGCCTTATCGAGAAATTAAGTTTTTCTCCCCCCTGAGTGGCTCAAAATGTTTTGGCTTTTTGAGAGCAAGTTTCAATTTAGTTTACTGTTTCAACATTTCTGTGACCTATCACAACAGCCACATCACCTGCCCGTGCAAACCCTGCAGAGCGAGAAGTCGTAGGACTACATCCTTACCAAATATGATGGCAGACAGACTCTTTCTGGAACTTCTTTAGATACCATCATGCCACCAATTTCCACACCTTAGACATCCATGTTGTTTATTTTAAGTTTTAGGGGAAAGGGTAATATCCAGGAGTAATCAGAACTGATTTTTCTGTAGTTTGCAGTTGGTCTTGGGGCTGTGTAGAAATGCTTGAGAATTGTTTGTGCTGACTTGTAATATATTTTAATAATAATTTGTGGTTTTATTTCCTTCCTCCTCTCTCCCTCCCCCTTCCCGAACATGTTTAAAGTAGACCGTATTTATATTGTTCTTGAATGGATGGTTAGCAGTAACTGTCATGAAGCAGATGCACATTTCTTAAATCACTACCATACATAGTTTAATGGCAGGCAAGCTGTAGGTTTTTTGTTTTTCTTGTGTGTGTCTGTTGTATAAAGAAGAATAGTGTTCAGAAAGTTTCTGACTTTAGTTCTATCAAAAGCTGCAGATTTCTGGAGTGAAAAGGATTTGGAAACATTGTTTTTGATATGCTGCCATTGAAACATAATCTGTTTTGTAAGAGAAAGCAACTTTGTAGCATTGGTGTCTGGTTGTCTCAGGGACAGAAGTGTTTGAGCAAGTCTTGTCATAGTCACACCTCTTTGGATGTTCTAGGGTTGGTGGCTCTATCGTTTTCTTTTTCTTGACCTGTGACCTGGCCGAGCTGCAGAATCAAACCCAGTCAAATCCTCAGTGCTCCTGGAACGCTGAAAAATCCTGAGGAGAATTGCTTCTCTGACACGTAGTCTTCAGGTTAAGAGATACCTTCCCAGTGTGTTTGCAATGACTGATTTAAGGATACTTTGATGAACCATTTGTTTAAGCTTTTCATGACACTTTAGGCAGCAGGGACTGAAACTTGCTATTCTCCTTCTGACCTCTCCCACTACTTTCTCCCCTCTTTATCTGGTTTGGAAATTCCCCCCTGCCAGCAACAGTGCTCTGGGTAAAGATGCAAAAGAAAACTGAAGATGGTGGTTCACAGTTCTATTTCTCTTTACAGTGGATATTTAACACTGAATTCATGTGTGTTGTCTGCATCGTTCCCACCATTATGTAACAGTATACTCACCACTGTCATATCTATATTACATAAAATGCCACATAAGACCCCAAAAATTGNNNCCAAAAATTGAGTGCATTCAGATAGGACTTGTTGGGAAATCAGTTTGTACTGATAATCTGCTTAACAGAAAGAGAAGGAGCTTTTCCCACATGAGGGTCAACAGAGAAATGGACGTGAGGGGTCTCTTTCCAAGACAGCTTTTGGGTACTTGTCATTGAGTATGTGATTGACATTGAGCAGTCAATGCTGTGGGAACCATCCCAAATCTGCCCACTCATAGACAAGTTAACCATTCTACCATGTCAGTTGAGAAGGATATCAAGTACCCATCAAAGAAGTAAGCAGCATGACATTACTACTTCTGTTTTTCCATGCATATTTGTAGGTCTATCTACATTTTAGATAGAGTCATTTTTATGATCATCTCCAGCAGTACATATTTACATTTGTACCCATACTGAAACCCAATCTGATATAAGAGTAATAGATTTTGGCTGGGCACTTCTGTCTGCCAAAAATGTTAAATAAAAAAATAAAATATTTCAAATTTTGTTTTTCTTTCCTATTACACTGAAGTCAGGATATAAAGAAGGAGGAAGCATGACCCACTTGAAATGAAACAAAGTACTGAAATATTTTCTTTTGTGTGCCTGAGTGGAATAAATAAAATAATTACATGTAAGAATAAAGTCCCCTTTTGCTCACAAATATTACTAAATACATGAATATAAAGAAGTTGTAATAACTTGCTACAACAAACAAGCAACATCTAAAGTTTCATGCCTATATAAATCAGTTGCACTGAATTGTTCAAAGTAACCTGGATTCATTTGAAGTTTATGTACAGTTGCTTACAGTGTAAGACCAACAATACTGGGCATGGTATTGGACAATTCAGCTATCAGAATATTTAAAAGCTACAATATGAATTTAATATTTTATAGAATACATTGAGCTTTGCAGTAAGGATGCAACTTAAACTGTTGACAGCAGAACACAACAGTTATACAGATAGCCAAAAAACATCAAAGAATAATGTTAAACAAAAAAGAAAACTGTGTTGGGTTATGTATTATATACTTTGTATCATGAGTACTTAAAGCAAAATTGTTCTAAAGAGTGCCGTACTTGAGATACTCTGATTTTTAAACTATCACAGAATCACGGAGCATTAGAGGTTGGAAGGGACGTCAAAAAATCATCTAGTCCAACCCCCCTGCCAGAGCAGGATCACCTAGACTAAATCTCACTGGAGCGCATCCTGGTGGGTTTTGAATGTCTCCAGAAAAGGAGACTCCACAGCCTCTCTGGGCAGCCTATTCCAGTGCTCCATTACCCTACAGTGAAAAAGTTTCTCCTTCCATTCCCATGGAACTTCTTATGTTCCAGCTTGCACCCATTG
>VZTU01000858.1:2282-20009 GCA_013400835.1 Zapornia atra
AAGGTCTAATTGCAGGAGGCAGAGATACAGAAGTAAAAGATTCCAAAATTTAAGGATCTGTCAGATTTGGTACTATAGTCACACCACAAATTGCATGTACTTATTACAAACTTTATAATATAAAAAAAAATTATAGGTAAAACCTAAAGGAAAAATGAAAGGAAAACCAGGAAGTAATACACAGAGGAGCATTAACATTCCATTTTAAAAAAAAATTCACGTACAAACTGGCCAAACACAAGTACAGTGGTTTGGTGTTTTTTCTTGATGGGGTGCATAGGTTTGAGACACTTCTCCCATGCAAGAAAAATAGTTGAGATTTTACATAATGAAGAAAAAAATAAACCACACAGAATATAAGACTGAATTCCACAGAATTCCAGGTTCTACAGAAGAGAGGATCATGACATAAGTAACAGTCAACAGATTGCTTTTCAATTCCCAGTGCAATATAATTACTCAAGATGTTCATTCAAACCCAAGTTAACTTTTAAAAATACCTATGTACCTAACACTACCTCCAGGTTCTCACACTTATTTCAAGCTGCTTGAATTTTCTCAGTTTGGCTATGACTTACAGGTAGCAATACCTGTAAGCTATTAATAACTCTAGAAGATATCCAAGATTTTAACTTCCAAAAGAATATAGGAAGAAAAAGAAGACACACACACAAAAAAAGATGTTCTGTTTATGTAATGAAACTGCATATTTACAAATGGTGTTATAGATGAGAATTTCAAAGAATACCCTAGAATAACATTTCATGTGTCAGTTCTGAACCTTTAGCTTGCCAAGTTAAGAAATTAGCCAGCAAGAGCAAAAAACACAAGCAGCTTTTAAGGAAAACAATGTTATTCCTGCTTCTCAAAGAGACAAGTACAGCCACCAAGTACTTACAGTGTGACCGTCTTTGAGAGAGACTGATATGAAAAACAGTGTCCCAATTCAAACACTTATGGAAAAAGAAAAAAAGCTTTATTGCCATACAGCCTCTAGTATTAACAAGAGGTAGATGCATCTCCTGCAAAATCAGAAACTTTTCTGTGTGTGTATACCCACATACACATATATATACACACTTACATGTGTATATATGTAAGACAAATATGAGTAGAGGGATATAAATACATACCTACATGGAAACACATGGCAAGGGGTAACAGAAGACACCAAAATTTATTACAGTTTACCTCAATTAATAATTGTAATGTTTGGACAATGCCTTGCACCTGTTGTAAGAACAGAGAAATATTAAGTCCAGTATCAGTAGTTCTTACAGATTTACAAAGGTAAGATCAACCATTTTTTCTCTATTTTATCAGGGAATGACTAAGAAATGTAGGAAGTGTTGCGTTTTTTCATTCATCCTAAACTGTAATGCCTTCTATTCTTACATGATCACAAAGCCCTTTTGTTAGCAGCACTGCAGAGGTATTTCCACAGCTGCAGACTGCATTCACATCTCTGGACAATGATGTGCACTGACTCGTTCCAATGACTCATTCTTGCTTTTTCAAAGCCATGTACCTAGGTTGAAGTGTTTCAGTCTTCTTGCACAACTCCTGCTTCTGTTATACCGTCCTTCACTTTGCCTGAGAGCATCAAATAGATAAGTGGTAAGCCACTTCGAACTCACTTTGTTACATAACTGCATTCCCGTGAATAAACTACAAAGGTATAGCATCTTATGTGATCTTAGGTATAGTATTTACAGATGGCTTTACAAATATATTTAGTGGCTTATGGGCACAAGTTACACCAGAGGTAGAAGGACTTGCCCTTCTGTGACACCAAACACAGCTGAAGTTCCCCTCTGCCTCTGTTCTCAACTTCGTATCACTGCAAAACAATTTCTAAAAGGAATTTCATGAGAGATGAACATTGGTCCAGTTTACTATTTCTCATTTAAGTTGACATTGAGAGGGAGTCTGATGCAACAATGAAGAGTGAAAAGGTAAGTTCAGATGAAGACAAACGGCAGCCAAGCACTTCACAAGATTTCTTCTTATAATTAAGAAAGTGTCAGAACCTCTGTCCTAAATTTGTTCTGTTGAGGTTAATAAAACAGATCACTGTTTCCAAGGCTAAGATATGTTAGAGTTTTTATTAGGAACTGCCTTCTAACAAATGAGATACACAAGAGCAAAACTGTTATTTGAATGTCACTGATTCTTCAGGTTTAATACATCTAATTTCCTCTTTCTCTTAGCAATGCTGCTAGTTGAGCTGTCTGCAGAATTATACAGTGCTCAGGCACAAACACCGAAGAGCCAGTGGTTTGCAATTGAAATGAGATTTAATAAATCAAGGGACTACAGCATTCACTGTTAGCAGAAAGCTGGCTCTGCACTATTTTAAAGCAATATTTTAAAGAACATTTTAATTCAAGCACAAAATGATTTTATCAGTAGCGTTACCAGCAGTTATTCCTTTATATATTACGGGCGTCTTTTCATATCTTGCACATAAAAATATATAGCCCTTCCTTCCTTTTTTCAACAACATCCTTTCTAGTGTATTAAACATTGTATCCAACAATTTTACTTTCTAAAAGCCTTCTCCCTTATTTCATTGTGTAGTTTTGCTGTTAAATATTTTTTCACTTAGCACTCATTTCCTTCATGCAGACTCCAGCTTTATTTTTAGAGTCTTATATAATTGTTCACTAATGCCTTATTAAAGCTGAACACCTGTAGCTTCAGTTATCTTATAAATGAGTTAACAAGGAGAAACACCCCCCCAGAGAAGCTTGTTTTATATATCTGAACCAGGAGAATTAAAACATTTTATACCTCCTCAAAGTTAACTGTTCTTTGTTCCAGCATTTCAAGCTGTTATTCATGCTTTTTGGCAATGAGGAAAGAATCAGATTAACACAAAAAAGAATGAACTGGAACTGAATTCTTCTATAGGAAGCCTCTGCAAAAGCATATGATATTCCTTAATAGAGGTGATGAAGCGTCCATTTCAGAAGCTGGGTGTTGTTCTCTGCAAAGAGACAAGAAATGATAACATCTGAGAAGTATATCAGATTACCTTAAGATTGCTCACAGTAGTTCAATCTGACTCCTTTACAATACCGATGCAGGCACTAGCAACAGGTTTCTTTGCTGCCTCTAAAAAGCCGTTATTAGGAAGAATATTGCTCGGCTCCATATTTGCTCAACACAGTTTTGGGCCAGGTTGGATAAGCAGTCCTACTTGCAACAGTGCCTCCTAGCCAACCCCAAGCATCTCTTTGCCCTCGCTCCTCTCTCATGCTAGAGCCATCCCTCCACATTTACCCACAGAGCCTTGTGTGTTGAACCTGGGAGCAGCCAAGTGGGCTGAACAGGGGAAAGGGTGAAGGGGCTTGCTTCTAGGGCAGAGCAGAGACAGAGCAGTGATGAACAGCTGTAAGGAGCAGTGTTTCACCCAGCTTGGAACTCCATGCTGACCCCAGTCTTAGCGTAGATAATGAAGTTTGCTACTTGCACTGGCACAACTGTCTCCTCCCTGAAACCACAGTAAGTGAGAGGACAGACTATGGTAATGGGACACCCTACATGGACTGGCATTTATAAGAGATTAGCTATTCTGACAGCAGTTTGTCCTTGACTGAAATGGAAGCAAATCCCCAGTATAAATGAGATCTCAAAGAATATATGTGGACAGAAGCCAAAGAGCAAAGACAGTTTTCCAGCACCCTAGAATCTATTGCTTTAATTTGTCTATACAGCTATACAAAACTAGCAATTTATCTTGTCTTTTTCAGAACAGTCTTTTGTGAAGCGAATCAAGTAGTCTTACAAATGTGATTCTTAGTATCATTTTGCATGGGAAGCTCAGGTCTTCTTAGTGTCATTTGACAGTGTGCAATGTAATTGGCCCCTGGCTGATATCTTCATTTATTTCATGCATTTTAAGATTCACATCAATGCTGAAATTTGGTGAAAGCCCAGTCCTTTTAGGGGAAAGAGCCTGGGACATAAACCTGGAGGAAGAAAAAGTAAATGATCCAAAGTGGGGATGACCTGAACTCAAAGTTCCCAGCAACGTATTGTGTCTCTCTACACCACATGGTGCTGGATGCACCTCCTGTGCTGTAGCACTATTTCGAAGTCTGGAAGAGGAAAGAGGTCTACATTTGTTTCTATGTATTAGATCTCTAAGACACAGTTCACAATAAAAATTAAAAAAAAAAAAAAGTTTACCAGATGAGCACTAAAGTAATTAAAGCCTATCAAATTGATCCTTATTGCACTTCCACCACTGGTAGGATATATCCTTTCAGACAGGACTCTATCGAATTCCCATTACCTTTACTGAAAGCATAATAACGCAGAGCCACAGCCTGTTCTAAAAATGGTTCCCTGAGCTTTTTCATGAGTGACTGTAAAATAGACTTATTGGAATATTGTAAAACAATTCTTTGTTTATTTACAGGTATGAAAATAAAGCCTCCAGTCACAATCTGTCAGATTTTACAGAGTATCACAAAACCCGGAATATACGCCCAGTTTAAACACTGTAAAATAAAGATGACTCACTTCAAATGATGGCCTAAGGGCCTGCATGTTGTAAAGTTGACACATTTGAGTTATAGGAAAACCAAAGTGTCCCAAGCTAATTAAATCCATTCATCTTGGGCTTTAAAGTTTCAGACAGATCTGTAATAGAGATTTATTTAAATTTCTTTATATTACTTATTTCATTTCTCATAGCTCTGCTGAATGACCAGATGTTTGGAAAATCCTGGATCTGCTACAGGGAAGGGTTTTGTGTTGCTCAAGGGTCTGTGTTTTAAGAAAAAGAACCACAATTCTCCAACAGATTATTTCTTAAGAATACATTGATCCAACATGAATCCAACAAAAAGCATCTCTATAAAATTATACTGGTAAGACTAGGTGCAGACTCCTAACTGAACACATATCAGAGTATACATAACCTCTGTTTCCTCTCCAATGCCCCATTTTGGGGTTTTAAGAGAGTTGTAGCACCCACCAGATAGAGGACTGGTCAAGATGATACAGCAACCTGGTCTGTTACACAGCATCCTTGACACAAGACAGTAAAACACTGAAGGACAGATCTACTGGAGCTGTTAGGCATCTAGAGTGCAACCAAGTTCGGGACAAAGATGCTCAGTACTCTCACCTGATATCAAGGTTTTCACTAGCAATGCATGATCACATCAGTCTAGGGAAGGTCAACGGATATCCCACAGCTACACCCAACTGAGGTGCTCCTGTACTCCATTCCCTTCAACCAGTTCTTGTACCTCAAGTTCCCTGCTATGGAATCAGGAGGCAAAGAGCCTGGGGAGCCATTGCTCTATTCATTTCTCTGTTGGCATTAGAAAACCTTTAAACCTTGAAACTATGGATTGAATCCAGGACTCTTGAGGCTTCCCTGCTGCAGAGCTCGAAGCCTGAAAGTTCTGGGCTGGGTTCCCATGTCCTGTAGTGTTTAGGCAGTCTGAATAGCAGAGCAGCTATAAGGCACAGGTCCTGAGAGCCCTGCATCTGCTCAGGGAAATTGATACTTGGGTGGAAATGGAGAAATGGAAACAAAGACCAATTTCACAGAGCAGCTGGGGTATGAAGAGAACACATTGTTTGGAAGTATTATATTTTATTTCCTGATTTTAGGGGATGGGGGTGTTTTTGTTGTTAGCTTTATATATATATATTTATATCCCTCATTCAAAAGAATCAGAAACATCAAAATGCTTTAGGTTGGCCTCTGAGCAAAATCTCCCCCTTCCTTAAAAAACCCAAAACACAGCTCACAAGATGGAAAAAAATATCATAATGGCTCCAATGAAGAACAGATGAGATGAAATGGAAACAACAGTCACCAGTTCAGGCTAAAGCCCTCAAATAAAATTATAACATAAGACCTGTGGTCCCTAAAGTTACAGAACAGCTAAGTAGACACGACAGCATTGCTACTACCTAGCAAAAGTAGCATATCAATACGTATCTCCAATAGGATTCTATGACCTACAGTTACTACTCATCAATTTGTAATGGCTTTGGCCATTGTCACTGCATCTGGATGCAGGTCAAAACCCCTGTAGAATATTAAGAAACCCCACAGATGCATCCACCTAAGCACTGGTGACCGTTTCACAGAATCACAGAAAGGTTTGGGTTTGAAGGGACCTTAAAGATCATCTAGTTCCAACCTCCCTTGCCATGGGCATGGACATAATCCACTGGACCAAGTTGCCCAAAGCCCCATCGAACCTGACCTTGAAACCTGCCTGGGAAGGGGCATCCATAACTTTCCTAGAAAACCTGTTACTGTGCCTCACCACCCTCATTGTAAAGAATTTCTTCCTTATATCTAACCAAAATCTCCCCTCCTTCTTAAAGCCATTCTCCCTTGTCTTGTTACTCCACACCCTTGTAACCAGACCCTCTCCAGATTTCTTTGAAGTCCTTTTAAGCACTGAAAGGCTGAAATAAGGTGCCCTTGGGGCCTTCTCATTTCTAGGCTGAACAATCCCAACTCTCTCAGACCTGTTTTCATAAGATGGGTGCTCCAGCCCTTTGATATCTTTGTGGCCCTCCTCTGGACTCATTCCAACAGGTCCATGTCTTCATTATTTTGGGGATCCCAGACCTGGATGTAGACCTGGATGTAGTACTGCAGATGAGTTCTTATAAGAGTGGAGTACAGGGGGAGAATCCCCTCCTTTGACCCTCTGGACACACTTCTTTTGATGCAGCTCTAGATATGACTGACTTTCTGGTCTGTAAGTGCACATTGCTGACTCATGTTGAGCTTCTTGTTCACCAACACCCCCAAGTCCTTCTCCTCAGTGCAGCTCTCAATCCATTTTCTGCCCAGCCTGTAGTGTCTGGGATTGGCCCAACCTATGTGCAGGACCTTGTGCTCAGCCTTGTTGAACTTCATGAGGTTCACACAGTCCCATCTCTCAAGCCTGTCAAGGTCCTCTGGATAGCATCCCTTCTCTCCAGTGTGTCAACTGCCCCACACAGCTTGGTGTGGTTGGCAAACTTACTAAGGGTGCACTTGACTCCACTGTCCATGTAACTACCAAAGAAGTTGGAACAACGCCAGTCCCAATACTGACCCCTGAGGAACATCACTCATCACTGGTCTCACTTTCTTTCCTAAGTTATTTTTCCTTCTACTTCAGGTATACCAGGAACGATTACACTTGTGTTCTGTCCATTTCTTACCACATTTAATTTGATGTCTGTAGCCTCCTCCCCAGAAAAAAGAAAATTAAACAGTAGGCAGGCATATTTAGGCAAGAATGCACAATTTTCCAAGACCTATCTCTATTTTTTACATGTTTGTTTTTGTCATGATTAAGTCTTAATCACTATTTGGGACTACAGTCTTAATCATATTTTCCCCTATTATGTAAATGCTGAATGACAAATCAGCAAAGGACTGAAAAGTAGATCAAATCTGTTGAACTCTCTTCAATAATGACAGATGGAGATCGCCTTTTGTGTTTTTGTGACAAATGAGTTTTACAGCTGTGGCTCTGACTTGACTATTATCATCTACTTAATCAATCAGTGAAATTCCAGGCAAATGAAACTCCAACTCAAAGGTCAGAAGTGGTTATCACTAGTGTACTTCATGCTGCATAGCATTTTAATTAGTTAAATGGCTCTGTACATATGTATGGCTTTTATTTGTAATTTATTCATGATTTTACATTAATCACTGACATCCTGACATCTAATTAGTAAAGAGGACAAACACTCACAGGTAATGTGGGGTGAGAACTACTATACATATTTTAATAATCAAAGTTGAGACAGCAAACTAAAAAAAAATAATCAGGGTTTCAAAATGAAGAGCGACAGCTAGTATTTAATTAGTTTCATCTGCACATACTCTATTCCATTTCTCTACAGTTCAGACTCTTTCCGAGTCAAACAGATATTAAAGCAAAAAAAGCTTTCAAAAATACTTTATAGCAGTGTTACAAAATTTCATTAATACATGAATACTGAAATTTATTATCTATGTTTTGGAAAATACTGTGAAATTCTGTCATCAAGTTCTCCGGGTAAATCACTGAGAGAATTTTTGGCTCCAAAAGCATTGCTGCCATCCACACACTAAGCCCTGACCTAAAGATCTGAGCGTGAGGATTTGGAAGATCTCTGAGAACTCGGCCCTCTCCCTTACTCAGAAGACTATTCAGGGTAAAAAATATTTTATTATAAATCATTTCATGCTAAGCAATTTTTAAAATTTACTAATTATTGACAAATCTGTCAAGGAGATTTACCTGTATTTCCATTTTCATTGATCTGCGGATTTCTTTTTGTGATAGTTTGCTTTAAATTTTTCTTTTCATTTTGAAAAAAACCCCAAAAATCAAAACATTAAAAAGGAACCAAAATATTTTTCCCTTTTTTAAAATGTCAACTTCTCTACTCTTTTCAAGGTTCAGGTCATATTGGACCATTCCTATTTCATTTTGCTTCAGCTAAAACACCGAAAGAATCAGTTAATCACAGAGTTCTACTGTTCCAAAACTTTCTTACAAGGCTTTGTTTTCCCAGCAGACAGCTATAAGCTCTTTAAAGAGTATTATGGGCTTTTCAGCTGGAGGGATCATTCAAATTCACTGAACTGAGATCTTCTTCCAAACACTCAGCATTATATTACTGCTATATCAAGAACATATGAATTGAAAGCTAACTGATTGGTGTATGTCATGAAACAAAAATCCTGATATTATGCAGATAACACCTCTTTTCTGATAGTGAATTTAGTAGGAATTTGTTCTTTTATTTCAATCACTTATAATAGCACTGTTTCTTAGCAACAGCATGCGGTAGAAGACTTAGATATTCAAGAATCAACAAACACTACATTCACTAGAACAGCGAAAACTGGAAAGAAATAGCAAAATCAGTTTTAGTTTGACTGTTTCCCTCCCAGACAGACACACATATCCATACTATCTGGGAAGCCACTAACCCCAGACCTAAGCTTTTCCTCTTTCAGTTGAGACACAGTACACTGGGTAAAAGAGCTCTCTGTAAATCACGATACAGAGGTGTAAACTGAAGTAGCTGAAGGGAAGGAAGAGGAAGATGACTGAAAAAGCACTGCCCCTACTGACATAGGAAATAGGAACACTGAAGCTTCTAGTTGTCTTTTCAAGTAATTGAACTGCTTCTCTTGCATGCATATTGATACAGCCCATTTTTGAGCAAGATTTAATCTTTGAACTAGAACTGGTGAATTGTACAATAATATTCATCATAATGTCTTATCAGGAGCAGAGTACTAAGCACTCTAATAAAAGAGCAAAAACTATTGCTCCCTTCCTCTTCTGCAGCAATTAACTTCAGCCACACAAAACAGATACCCCTTTCTACAAGTCACTTACAAAATCTTGGCTAGAGCCAGAAAATACAGATTAAAGGCTGTTATAACACTGTTCCCACCCTCCCCTCCCCCCTCCTAACCATTCACCCACATCCTCAGAGCTTTCTCCACAAAAAGCATGGAAAATGGGAAAGGTTTTGCTGCCCTGGAATTGAAATTTTTATTTTTAAATTTATAGACACACCCAGCCCAAAATAATTTTATGGTACTATTTAACATATGATCACAAAAGATCACCTCTCTGTACAGTGAAAAAAAAAAAAAAGTCATAATAAGAGATTAAGTTATTACATACCTTCAGACTGCTATGACTGAATGACGTCAATATGTAAGGGCTTTGGGAAAAAATTGTTGGTTGTGCTAAATTATTGATAATGGGTATTTAAACCAAGGTAAACTCTGTAAGTTGTACCACTTTTAGGCTGGCTTTTTGTGAATTTTAGCCACCTGTTTTAGCAAGTTTCTACACTGCAAAGTACCCTCACATCTGCCTTTTTTTCTGATGGCATTTATCCTCCTTTTTCTCAGCGGCTCATGCCAGACTCCAGTGGTGCAGAATGATTGGAAATTTTTTCTCCTCCTGTGAACAAGAAGTGAACCATCCATCTTAAACAGCAAAGACGATCACCACTCCCTTCCAGCAAACCGAAACAGATAGGTAGCAATTTAACATGTTCTGATCAAGACATTTAGTTGCAGATGAAGGGGAACATGCAAATGGCTGGATAGGATTATGGATCTATGTTTACACAATATTGTGGAAATGAAAGTTAATCTGAATAGGCATATGATCTAGCTTTTCCTGCAGACAATCCAAAAATCCCTAAAATATGATGTTTGCTTCAACAAAGGTGTTCTCTGAAAGCACAGTTTAAAATGACAGCGTGACCTAACTGTGCTGATAACATGGAAAGATTAAAAGTGATGTTTTCTGGAAAGTCTTTAAGAGTTCAGAGAGGTTTCAAGTGCCGGTGTCTATATCCTCCCTGAAACTCTGGCACTCCAGCAGATGGCAACACTCCATCCATGGTCCATTATACAAATATATTTATTTTAACACATGCAATTTATATAAATACATAATATATTAACATGAAAATATATTTGGTGGAAATTTTAATATACTATTATATTGTTAGTTCATACTATTGACTGTTAGGGTACTTAACCTGCAAAATTCTGAAATGCATAAACACTTGTATTAGCCCATACCTGAAACAATAGAGGTAAGAGAAATATAAAGGTTGGAGGGATTGAAAAACAAGTACATGACAGAACAAAGACCATTCAGACCTCTTTTAAGACCTCATGAAACACTTTAGTATCTTTACTCCCCTCACTTTTTTATGATTTCTAAAGTATTCTCTGGATTAAAATAAAATCCTGCAGTGACCTTAGCCTATGGAACAAAACAACCAAATTTAAAAAATATTTTTTTTTAAAAGGAGACAAAATACCCCACGGTGCAGGAGCAATAATTAATTGAGCATGAAACCTGTAACTTCATATATGTTTTTGCTACTTCTAGAGTGGCAACCACTAGCATGGCTCCAGACTAGTCTCACGGCCGAGACTTGTTTTCAGGCTCTTTCTGAAAAAACACAAATCAAATAAAAATTTTAAAAAGGCAAATATAAAAGACTCCTTCCTATGTGGTTCATTACTATGAGTTAACTTAATGGTGACCATTAAGTTACCAGTGCTGTTTAATTACCATTTCATGTTTGTAAAACATGCTTTATTCCAAAGGATACCAAGCCACTTTATCTGTATCCGTATAATTTCAGGAACTGAAATGCAATTCCCTTAGGAAGGAAACACAGCAGGTATTTAATAAAAGCAGTTTAAAACAGTAAGTGCTTCACATTGCATAAAGCAGGAAATAGAGTTGAACACGAAGTTGTGAAAAAATGATGGGATGGGGCCTCTGTGAGCTTATACATACGCTTGATTCTCTGTAAGAGCATATGTACATGCAGCCTTTATTCCAACTTCAGGTAATATGCAAGTTCCACTTAATTAGCCATTGTTCATACATTACTAATTGCTCTTATGTGTGTAAACCGGGCACTTAAGCTGGATAACACAAATGAAAAGTACTTCATTCAAAATGCTTTACTTTAATATGCATAATGAAGCATTTTTACTTTTCATTCTAAGTCAGGTTAAATTCTAGGGTTAAAGCCAGCAATTCCTATGCAACCAGACTGAACAGTAATTGCCCCGAGGCAAATTCCTATGCTAAACTTGTGACTATATTATCTTTACAGCATTCCACTGCAATAGGCTTTCTCTGCTTAGTCCTGTCACTTTAGATAAAGATTATTTTTCCTCTTAATTTCCCTATGTTATACTATATTGTTGCACCTACCCACCTTACTTTCTTAAAAGCTCTTCATAGCAAACCCATCATTCTATTAGCAGCCATAATGAATTATTGCTAGGCAACCCCAAGCAACATGCTTCTTACCATGTATCACCTTTTCATAGTTCAGACATTTATTTCCTTGGCCATCCATGGCTAGCACTAGCGCAGCACTACAATCTACACACAGCACCTTGTTTATCATGTTCTGATGTGACAGATAGCAAATCTAGTTATTATTCAGTATGATTTTTACTACTGTTTTACACCTTTTTTTCACATGTGGACAGTCTTTTCTCTATACCCACATCTCCCATGAAGCCAAGATCTAAACCCTGACCACTGGATCTGCACATACATTTTGAATATCCTCTGCCCTGTCCCAAGGATAGAGCTGAGGTACCACTCAGATCACTCAGTAATTAACAGTTCTGAATCTGTAGTAAAGATGAAAGGTATGTCTGGTGGAATTATTAAGACAAATAAGCATTTTCCTTCCACGGACTGTTAATAAATATTCCAGTTGTACTGAGTTGTGAGCACTTACCTGGCATGCTGCGGTGGGTGTGCAATGCAGTCATAGCCAAAAGAAATTCCAGTGCTTGAAGTGGAAGCATGGCTAGGGCAACAGGCTGTTGCTCTGTATTCATCACAGGCACCAAGTAGTTTCTTTCTCAGAGAGAAACCAGAAATGCTGTACCTACATGTCACTGATTGAGTCCTAATCACAGAACTGTAGGGGTTGGCAGGGACCTCTGGAGATCATCCAGTCCAACATCTCCTGCTAAAGCAAGGATCACCTAGAGTAGGTTGCATAGGATTGCATCCAGGCTGGTTTTGAATCTCTCCAGAGGAGACTCCACAAGCTCAATCTGTAGCCTGTCCCAGTGCTCTGTCACATGAAAAGTGAAGTTTTTCCTTGTACTGAGATGGAACTTCCTGTGTTCCAGTTTGTGCCTATTGCCCCTTGTCATTGGTACCATCAAAAAGGGTTTGGCCCATTCCTCTTTACATCTGCCTTTTAGATATTTCTAAGCATCGATCAGTTCCCCTCACAGTCTTCTCCAGCCTAAATAGACTGAGCTCTAGAAGGCTACCAGATTGGTCAAGCATGATTTACCCTTGGTGAATCCATGTTGTCCAATCCTGACAACCTTCTTTTCCTCTGCATGCTCAGAGATGACCTTCAGAATTAACTGTTCCATCACTTTTCCAGGGATGGAGGTGAGGATGACCTGCATGTAGTTTTCTGGGTCCTCTGTCTTGCTTATTTTGAAGACCAGAGTGACACTGGCTTTCCTCTAGTCCTCAGGAGCCAATCCTGTTCTCTATGACCTTTCAAAGATCTTCTGGCAACATTCCTATATTCCTTCCTAGTGGCCTCTCCCTTTTTCCACATTCCGTGAACTTCCTTCTTCCCCTTGAGGTTTTTACAGAAGCAACTTGTTCATCCATGCAGATCTCCTGCCTCCTTTGCTGGATTTCTTACTCACGGGGATGCACTGATCCTGATCTTGGAGGAAGTGGTGCTTGAATACTGACCCACTCTCTTGGACACCCTTACCTTCTAAAACCCTAACCCATGGGATTTTCCCAAGCAGGACTTTGAAGGGGCTGCAGTAAGCCATCCTGAAGTCTGGGGTTGTAATCTTACATATTGCCCTGCTCCTTCCAAGCAGGAAGCTGAACTTCACCATCTCACGGTCACTGCAGCTGAGGCTGTCCTCAACCTTTACATGTCCTAATCTGAATAAAAAACCTGAAGATTCATTAATAATGTGAGTGATAACCATTTGGAAAGCCTTTAGACTGAAATACCTTCAGAAAGAAAATGTTGTCAATTCTGTAAAAATATCAAACTGGTTTCTTAAAAGGTTCCTTATGTAGAAATCTCAACCCAATACCCCGATAGCATCTGTGCCTCTCCATGATTTATTTGTTCTTACATTTTTCATCGGTATTACTGTAGCTTTTAAACAGAGACAAATGAACAGAATGAGAAGGAGCAAGTAATGAACAAATCATTAGAAGAGTCACACTGTGTGAGACCAGGATCAATCTAGCACATTATCCTGCTTCTTGTGGGGCCAATAGTGGATTCCCCTATTGAATTAGAGAATGTAGAGGATAATTCACTAATCACTACTTCATACCAACCTTAAAGTAATCATTGTCTCAATATGCCTCTCAGGTATCTCTTTTCTAGACTTCCAAATTCTTGTATAATTAGTAATTTTTAAAGGAATTTTTCATTTTGTCTTTCTCTGTTCTTCCTCTGTTTCAAGGATTCTTTCTTTACTGACCTGATTCCCTTCAGATCAGTCAGTACTCACGGTATGCTATTGGTTTAATACTTAGAAATGACCCACCACTTTACAAGACACGGGAGGAACGTGTGTGGGGTTAGGTATGAATAAATAAGATAATAATGAAGAAAGTAGGTCTTACCCAAAAGGCAGCTGTACAGACAGATGGTGTTGAATCAGTCCAGAGAGTGGAGTGAGGACCAACAAAACCACAAGAATTCACCAGCCTCTGTCCTCAGACACATCATGAAGGATTCACAGGTTCTGTTTTTTATAAAAGCTGAGAAAGTTAAAAGTATTCTGTTACATAGGAACCTTATATACAACTTATCCCTTATCATGTTCCTAGCAACTAATGCATCAAGCTAATTATTCAAAGAAGAAACATTTTAGCATTTTTTTTCTCTCTACTGACCATCTGGAACTACCTGCTACACTTACTATATCCAATAGCTTGCGAGCAGTTGTTATATTTAAAGTTTATAATTTATAAAAAAACCCTTCTATTTTTCCAATGTTTTGATTTTTACCTC
Source organism: Zapornia atra (assembly GCA_013400835.1). NCBI lineage: Eukaryota > Metazoa > Chordata > Aves > Gruiformes > Rallidae > Zapornia > Zapornia atra. Next base: position 16,869 of record VZTU01000858.1, read on the forward strand.
AAGAACTTAAATGCTTACTGGAAATATCTTTCCATTTTTCTCCTCTGTGCAGAAGAAAGTTCACTGTGTTATCAACTATAGTGCATTTTATTCAAAAGCCTATAAAGTACATGAAGTCTTTCTTGCTTTAGGGCTGTAACATCATTGTGACTTCTGTATGTTTTCATTCTTTATCAGGTTTCTTTTTTTTTAAATAACTTGTATTCTTGGCAGGAGTCATTAATTCATATCCGATGCCAGAAACTCTATTCTGAAGCACAGGTATAGGGGATCTCTTTTAAGAGCAACCCATTGTGAGGCTTCACTTCACAGGCTAGGACTATTGTACATTTGCTCACTAGATAATGTAGTATGTTGCCTTTTGCTTCTTATTTGAACAGACAGGGAAGAAAGTGAAGTGTTTGATTACTGTCCAGCAGACTGTTTTCTATTTCTGCCTCCTAATCACAAAATATCCTGTCGATCTGGCTTCATCTAGTACATGAATTCAAGAATCTAGAAATACTTAATAAATTTTATAGTATGAGCTAAGCATAACATTCTAAAAAGGAGCTGGTTTCTAAGAGAGAAAGTAAGAGTAGATGAAAAGAATGGATAAGAGTGCCATAGAAATGGTAAAGAAGCAAGTAATGAAATAAAAAATGTATTAAAAAAACCCTTAACAGAGTGTCTGAACAGCTGGGGAAAAGAGAACCTCCGAACTTCCCAGGTTAGATGGTGGAACAAAAGTGTAGGGGATACTAACTCCACAGATCATAGTAAGAAACACAACTGAATACAGTCTTTTAAATTGGCCAGTAAGTACTTTTAAGCTTACAATGCCCAAATGTATTGTTAAATTATGAAAACAAAGAAAAAAGTTCTGCTGAGCAACAGGGAGGGTGGGTGTTTACTTTTTTTCCTTCCTTTTAAAAAAACCTATTATCATCATTTCAGACAGAATACTTTCCCCAGAGCTGAATAGCAATGAGGAGGTGAAGTCTGATAAAACAGGATTTTGTTTGCTGATTCTGTTTCAAGTCCCAGGTACAATGAACACAGTACAGGTTAGCTTAGCACATCACTGTTATCCCCAGTGATAAGTTAACATACCAGACCCTGAAAATCAGCATCAACATCCCAGCAACAGAATGAAAATATGAGAAATGGTCTTATGAAAAAGTAACATCACTTGTTTTATTGGTAGATATAATGAAATCAGTGGCCAGTGAAGTTGAATGTAAAAAAGGGTTCATGAAATTATGGTGAGCTGTTAATAAAAAGTACTTGAGCTAAATGGAGAAGGATTTTCAGAAAATGCCAAGCAGCATGTAACTCAGTGAAATCTGATGTTTTGGTAGACTTACTGGTGAGTGGACACATGCAGTGAAGGGAAAGAAAATACTGTGGAAGCTAGCAAAGAAGTGTACATTTGAGATTACTAAATTACTAATTATGAGAAAGGATACTTCTTTTCTTAAAATGTCAAGACCAGTTGTGTTTCCTATTCTCAATGTATTACTCCCCAGATTAGTGGTTTTGACATATGAAAACATAAAATTCCATGTTATGCAATGTTTATATACACAGATCTTTATATGGGGGTGGGTTCTTCTCTTAAATAAAGGCAATAGGAGGGGCTCCCTGTAAAGGCAGGTTGAACAAATAACATGGAATTTGGGACAAACACATTGCATCAAATGGATTTGAAAAGATTGTCCCTTGCTATCTGCACAGTGTCCTCTGGTGAATTTCCTTCTTGATGCAGAAGGAACAATTATATTTGCAACCTGGAAAAGATACATCCGTGTTAGGAACTACTCTTTGTATTTGGAACTTAATATAACTCCCGGGAGCTTGGATAAGAATCTCCGAACACTGAGTGCAGGATGATCTAGTGGTGTGTAAAAATACATTGATTTATATTATATAAATCTCCATAGTATATACTATATACTCCATTCAGAGAGGTTGAGAATTTTATATTTTTAGTTAAAAAATGTCAGAGTGATTTCAAGTACATCAAAGATGTATTCCATAAAATATGCAAGTAATTTTTTTAAAAATATTTTTACAGGTCTTAAAGGCTCAGGTCTCTTTAATTTTGAAGATTAATTTTTATAAGGGCATGGTCTGCTTATATACAGTTTTTCATAGAAGACTACAGAATCTTTTCTCGCTCCTTCCCCTTACTACTGAATTTACTTTAAATGCAAAAAATACAGGGGGTCTTCAATTTGATCTGTCGGATCAACAGCAGGAGACCAATACTACGATGGCAACATTTGAAAAATGATAAATAGCTCCAGCCACTAGAAGACTGAAAATAAATAGTCACCCCTGGTGAACAAAATTATTTGAAGTGTGGTCCTCCATGATTAGTAGAGATCATCTCCCATTGTGCTATAAATCTTTCAAAATGGATTGCTACCACTTATTCCTGTTCAGAACCTATTATCACTGTCACATTATATGATACTTATAAAGTGCACATACAGTAAAGAATATCAGACAGCAACCTGCAAGTACTGACCAAAAATCACAGAGCAGAAATTATTAATTATCATGCCAGTGTAAAAAAGTAGGTTTGAAAATGAGCTAAGGATAATACGTACTTTTCCAAAAGCAAGGTAAACACTTCAAAAAGCCCAACAACAAAGAAACAAACACCCTGAAAAAGAAATAGTCTCTGACACACATAAAACATATAGCAATAATATATCGGAAAATAGAGAAGGGGGGTTGTTTCTAAAGTTATTGCACTTTCCTTGAAATTCCTCATGGAAGAGGAATTCAGTAGTTGCAACAAGACCTCAGCCTATTAATTCTATTTTAGACCACATCCACAGAGGACTCAAGCTTTTCTAAACAAGAACTCAAGGGAGTGGTCATCTAGACTCCAAGAACACTGTCCACAACTTTGTCTGGAAAATAAAATTACTTAATCAGTAAAGATAGAAAGAAAATATTGAAAACAAAATAAGAGGTGTCTCATTAATTGGGCTAAAACCACCATTGGCAGAATAAAGTTTCCTGCATAGAAGAAACCTTCATTCCTTAGTTTCTCCCTGTTTGTTTATATAGAATGACATCTCCAGATTTTGACAGAAGATTTTATAAGAAATAGCCATCATTGAAATACCAAAATGTATATGGAAAATT
>VZTU01000859.1:0-20369 GCA_013400835.1 Zapornia atra
TTCATGCTGCTGCCTACTGCAGCCAGTTCAAATCATTGCTTATGCGGTTACAGAAAAATAAGTATATATCTATTTGCATATAGATTGTATATCTGCCAAAGTGAAAAACTTAAAAGAATAAGACTAGCAATTTCTACTGTGCATATTGCAGGAAAGTCTTTCATTTAAAATACAGGCTTAAAAATTAGGTGGGCACTGGTCTGTTCTTTGTTTTGCCTTATACTTCCTCTGTGACCTTGAATAAACAATCCAGGACTCTTTTTTTTCATAGAGAAAGTATGTGTGTGCAATCATAAATGTGCTGCTGCTCTAATTTTGCAGAGTGTAAAACGTAAGGTCCTTCCTTTTCCATTCTTCATATGTAAAATAAGGTTAACATCACAGCACATAATTTGCTTTGCAATAACTAGGATGGTGTTGTGTTGATTCATTAGTTTATCTTTTTGTGCAATGCTTTGAAAACTGCATAGTTTTGTGACAGTTATATATAATTATCATCAAAGGCAGATAATTTTTCTCCCTTGATCTGTCCTGCTACATATTTATGCCATTGTTTTTATCATGATACTGGGAAAGCAAATGGAAATTTTTTTGTATATAAGGAGATGATAAGGAACTTTTAGGGTATTCAAGGGGAGAGAGCTGTGCTTCTGGATCAGGGTGCACACCATGGCCTGATTACATGAACAAGACCTGAGCAGGCACTTTCTTCTGTTTTCTCCCTACCAGGTTTCTATCCTATCCTATGAAGAAATATGACCACATGGCACAAAGTAAGCCATGGTAACTTGCAGCAAATGCATTTATTTCAACTATCAGTGAACTAACACCATGAAATTCATCAGGGAGTGCACCAGACCCATGGTTTAGGTAGAGTTTCTGGATAAAATACTCATACCTACTTGAAGAGGTCCCTAATATATGGTGGTGGGCTGAGACTTTGGAGACCTGCATTGTGGCTGGCTGAAGTACTCCAAACAACAAATTTGCTGACCCTGGCTTATAACAAGTCTAAAATGGACAAATGCTAATGCATGTTGAGAACTGATTAGTGAAAAGCCTCTATCAATTGTTATTAATGTTACTGCTGAATTCTGGAAGAAGAGCTAGAAATTCTTAGAGCTGGGGGATTTCCTGAAATGCCTGTGGTGATTCTGGAGCCATTACATGAGTCTCTGTACTGCAACAGATAAGTAAATGAATCAAAAACATAGTGTGACCCATAAATGTTGGGTGGTATGGGATAGATTTTCCTATTCTTATACAAACTCTGAAGATTGCAGTAGAAACAGTGATATTGCCTGGAAGAGGAGTTCAATGTTAATATGAATAAGTGTGAAAGATTCTGGCCTTTCATTGTTAGTGCAGTTATTAAACCATATTTTTCTCATATGAAAGAAAAATGCAGGTTCTCAGTGTGCTAGAAATACCTAAAATGCAGTTATCTGTAGCACTTGTACTGACTTTATCTAACCTACATTATAAACGTTCCCGTATTTTTTGTCCCTGAAAAGCTTCAGGCATCAACTGTGTTTGTGACCTGCGCATAATCTCAAACTTGCTTTCAATTATTTCTAGCCCAGGAGACCTGGACTATAAAAACCTAGTTTGTAAACCTAAAAAAACCCCCATGTTTTTATTTTTCCTATTTGATAGAAGTTATACGTAAGAGACATTTCAGGGCAAAACATTTGTCTGTAATATCTGGCAGTCTAGTATTTCAGTTTTTATGTACCAGCCCAGAAGCTTTGTTGAACCTGGAGATTATTGTTGTAATTATTATTTATAGCTTGCACTGCCACAATACCTTGGACAGTCAAGCTCCATTTCTGCTAGGCACTGTACAAGAAAAGCACAAAACACACCCCCACCCCCAACAAAGATCCAGACCCCAGTGTATTGTGGCCACTTTAGGATACTCTGATATCTTAATTTTCTCTCCTTTTCTACATGTTACAGAGATGTTGAGCTTCCTTTGGAACAGAGAGAAGATGCACAGTGACAATAGAGTGCAAGATTTTAAATAGGTGCAAATTGGTATTTCTATCTGCACAGTGTCTGTCTGTGAAACTTCACTTTATTTTAATTTGATTGGCCTCCTTTTTCAAATGAAATGTTGAGTTTTTCTGTGATATTTTTACTGTCTGATGTATAAAATAGGATATATTGTATTTCATAACAGGGTTTTATGCTTGCCAAAATAGATTGTACAAAACTTAACGGTAAATAGAGATAGTTTAGTTCTGTCTTGAAGATAGAGTACTAAGAAATTGGGTCCATCACTGTCATTTTTCTCAGAGATTCCTCTCATCTGTCACAACACAGTAGTTATGAAAAATGAAACCATAAATTCAATTTAGAGGGCAATTTGCAGCTAATCTTTGGAGTAATTCCAGTGTGAATAATGCAGCAATTTGGATGCATGGTCAGTCAATTCTGCCTCTGATTTATTAGGATTTAAGATATTTTTTTTTCTTTCATTAATGATAATTACCCAAGAAGAGAAAATAATTTCTCAAAAATTATCTATCTTCACATCTGTGGTCTCAGTTTTGAGAAAGGCTTCAATGTTGTTTAAACTTATTATTACAGGAGGGGGGGGAAAGCCTTTTACAAAAGATATATGAGGTATTTAAATTCTGAACTGTATCTCTTTACAGCACATGTGTGAACTGATCAGCACTGGTTTATGGCTGCTTTTATATGACTCCCATTAGAGCTAACATTTTGAATATCTCAGCATAAGGACACTGGGATTTGCTATTGATTTTCCACACTTTTTACACCTTGAAGATTGCATTAAAATCCAGCTCAAGCAAGAGTGACATTTTTTGTTCCTGTTTAAAAGTCAAATTTGTTATCTGAGAATTTTTCTACTTATTAAATCCCCACTTTCTCTGATACATTATTTATGTATATTTTTTTCTATCTCTTTCCTTCAGTTCTCAAGGTCTCCTCTTGATTTTAACAGACAGTATCTACAACAGATACATACAACAGATATTACCCATATGTATATGTCTCTGTGTTGCTAATGGGGGTGGAGGGGAAGGCCAGAAGGAAAACTAGCTTATTTAACATTGGCTTTGAGCTTTAGTTAAAATTTTTAGACATCTAGAGATGTACTTCTCCTTAAGGGAGTGCCTTTGAAAATTTCCAGACGAAGATCCCAAGATAGATGTCTTGACTTACTATGCCATTAAACCTGCCTGCCTCTCTCCAGTGCTGATGACGGAACGAGGTACTTCAAGGGTGCTGCGTCTCAAGGATCCTAGAGAATAAGCACCTAGTTACAAGACTGAAGTCTATCCTGCTCCTTACACCTGATGCAAAGGCGTTTTTCATTAGCTTTATGCCATGTATCTCTACTGTCACACGATTATTCTTCGTGGTATTTCATGAGTAGGACCAAGGAGAGTGAAGAGGGAATGACATCATCTTCCAGTCAGACTAGGGCGCTGCTTAAGGCTTAGCCCACGGACAAAGCTTTTAATTATATACCCTTGTTCCTTCCAATCATGGATTCATATTTCTACCAAAGTAATTTTTTTTTTTGAGTTTGTTAAAATGCGACAGCCTCAGTTTGCAGCAGGCTCTGAGATACCATCACAGCCAAAGCCTAAGGTGCAATCCACAGATTCATGAGTACTGGTTTTCCAAGATCAAGGCTGATGATTCTGTCCCAAAAGATGAAGGAATAGCTTCTTCCTTGACAGTATTCAATTTGGAACCCAAACAAGAGAATAGGTACGCTTGACAAGTTTAGTTTATTGGACCATTGTGTTGCATATGAACTGGTAGAATTTGCCAACTGAAACATGCTGCCATTTTTCCCATGTTAGTAAGTATTCTGTGTATTTAAAATGCGTTATTATGTTCCTGAAACATTGCTTTAATTTACAATAGTATTTATCTCTTTTTTTTAGTTGAATTTGGTACCTGGCACAATAGATTTCATATAAATATGGGAAAAAGAAAGAAAGAAAATTACCTGTTTTCACACATTTCCTTTTGCTAGAGTGGAAGCCTGTAAAACTGTGAACTTGGAAATGGTTTTTGATTGCTGTAGAAAGTATGTGTTTGCCTTCTCTGAGCATGTCATCTTTTTATACCTGTGAGAGAGTTTAAACTGGCTTCACAGGAAATTCACACACCAAAAGCAATTCCCAAATCATCATACTAGTGTTATTTAAAAAATACAATTTTTATTTTATATTTTTGTTTTAATAAATTCCATGGTTTAGTTTTTATTCTTTGAATAGGTTTTCAAGAATGTTCTTTTCTTAATTTTTTTTTCCCCTTGTTTCTTCATGGATGCCTTTTAGTCTTATAATCTAGTGGTCTTTTTCACTTCCCCTCTGCTAAAGGTCAGTCTTATTAACAATTCTCTATGTGGAAGTGTTAAGAGAACAGTATTTTGCTCAAGTGGCACAACACTATAGCTTTAAACTTTCACAGCTGAAAGAGTCTGTGTAGCCTTTTTAATGTTGCAATTATGTTTGATAATAACTTCAGAGTGCATCACCACTTTCACCATAATTATAAAAAACATATTGGTGAAGCAGTATTTAATTTATTAGTCTATCTAATTAGCTTCCCTAAGCACATCAAGTTAAGATATAAAAAAATTGTTATTTATTTAGTTCTAGTTCTCTGAACATTTCACATCTTTTCCCAACTGCAGTGAAGCTGATCATCAGTCCGCAAAGCAGGGCCATTTTGGAGATGGAGTCACCTTACCTGTTGACTTCCAGAAAGTGTGAGTTGGTCCTTCTGCCTCTAGCTCCCACGTCAAGGACTTCTGCTGACTTGTTTTGCCTGCAGCACAGTTCCACAAGCCTTTAAAAATATGTGGTGACTCCAAAGCAATCATGTATGTGCAGTAAGTGAAAACTAACCTGGGAACACCAGACTCACTGGGAGTGTGCAGTGAACATTCATTCAGCAACTTGGAGGACACCCTTACAAAGTCCAAAGCTTACTGCTAATAGTGAAGTTCTGCAAATGACATGGTGGGGACAGGCAGGTGTGATGCTTGTGTAGGAATCTGGTCCTACATCGGTATGTGCCCTCCCTAGCAACAGGCTGTCACAAATCAGAGTTCAAAGCAGGTATCAGACCCTATTCTTTGTGTATTTCAGAATTTGGCAGAGGCCTGAAAATATGATGCACAGGCAGGGGCAAAGACTCGTCATCCCAATTTCATAGCTACATGCTACAGGGTTGCTTACCCAACATGGCCTTAATTGATTTGCTGGACCACTCCAATGGTTGGCAGTGTACACCAATTGACCAGCAGTTCTTTTCCACAATACCTCTAGACCCCAACTAAGCAGATAGTGTGAGCTGGAAGCAGAGTAACGCTTGTACTGGAGTCTCAAGGCAGGTAATCTATTATACAGCCAATCTGCTAAAGTTCTGGGCCTTCTCTTAATGCTGTAAGAGAAAATAAATGGGAGGGAAAGGGGATGCTGCACAGTGTTTTCCCGCTCTGTTTCTCTCCCCAGTATATGTCACCTGATAGGTTAACTTTTTTTCTAGTTGAAAACCTTTAAAAAAAATCCACTGCATCCTATGGCAAACTACCTCATGAGAAATCACTGAAGCAGGGGATGAACTGCTTCTTTCAGTTCCCTGCCAGTTCTGTAAGGTCTGAACTGAGTGCAGCATGCAAACTTGGATTTACTGTGACTTTGTGCATTGTGCCGGGTGCTGAATAACCTCAAATTGCTTTAGGCAAATGCTTCTGGGAACATTACTCCTTCATTCACTTATTGAGGGGTTTAAAGTCTTCCATTAGTCAAGGGACAAATACATCTGTGGAATTAATTTATCAAATTAATACTTCTGTTGTTGGGCTGCATTCTTTCAATTGTTTATTGTAACAGTGATTTGAGATGTGTAGCCTAAGCGAGACTTGGTTACAAAAATAAGAGATTTCTGTAGACACACAGTAGGCTTAAGATGGATTCATAGTGTGCATGAAATTGCATGCAAAATTAAATTATGGATGGTAATGTGTGCATGGTATTCTCAGCTGAGTGTCCTTAAGTGTAAAATATAAAATTACATGTGCTATTTTATTTCAAAACACACATAAAGACTGTGTTTTGTACCTAGACATCATCAACTGATTGATTTTAAGGAACTGGAACAAGAATTTCTATCACTCCTTACTACAAGCTATACAAATATGTGCATGTTAACTGAAAACAGCTGTTCACAACTGAGCAAAATATTTCGAATGAAATATTGAGATTTTCAGTTTTCCCTGAGTCTTTTTTTTTTTAAATCAAAGTTTTCCCTGTAGCCATTTGTAAAGGAAATTGGAATAGTTTGCCAAATTTCAGTTTAAAATTAAAATTATCTCTAGAACTATGCTATTTTGGCTATCTTTTCTTATTTCACAACACACAAACAGAAATGCATGATACTATGCTGTAATATGCATGATGGAATTGGGGAGAGGTTAATTTCTTCTGCATTGAAGTTGTAGACATTAAAATCAAAGTTAGCAATTTTGACTCCCTTTGAGACTGAAAGAGGAGATTGACACTTGAGTGTACAGCACCTCTCAGCTGGAGCTAGACACCTTCGGTAAGCCAGGTTAATCACAAAGTGCCTACCTGACTTTATTGGCTCTAAAGAGATTCTAGATAAAAGTATTGTAACTTTTGTAGGTGTCAAAGTGAGGTGAGATAAATTGCCCCTTAGATGTCCTATAATATATCATATATAACGATCAAACTTTTAAAGTATAAATCTGAAGTGTAATTGCTACTTTATGTGTATGGTAGATGTGGTAATTTATATATATGGTATGTATCAAGCAGCCTTTTCAGAGACTTGGAGGATGGAAATAATGGAAGCAATCAGGTTTATGTTCATCTCATCTAACTTAAAGCATCTCACTAGTTTAACTTAATAATTTAATTAAAAGCCTAATTACCTCTGTAATCAATGGTGACAGCCATCTCCAGAGTCACATCTTAAGTTGACTGAATAATCCTCTGGAGGTGCGTCTCTTTCTAGTGACTTTAAGGTAGCACAGAATAGCAAGGAACATCAGCTGAAATCCGTGCATATTGGGATCTAGTTTCTTGAAAGTCACTTATGTCCCAGGCATCAATTTAATACTCCAGATTTTCAGGGCTGTCTAAGCTTAAGGCCATCTAAATTTATTAGTCATCTCTGTATGTAGCTTGAGCATCCCTGGGCACCTAACTCAAAGGACCTATGCATATTCATACATGGGAGTTAAGCACTTATTTCCCACCAAAGCTCTTCTACAAATCATATTCAAGCATCGAAGCTCTATCTATGCCACAGGAGTAACATCCTGGAGAAACCTGGAGTGTTAGATGTGGTTACCACCAATTTTTGCCTAACTGCTGAGCAGTTAGATTATTCATCATGGAAATAAGAGAATTGGAAAGTAAGATCCTCTTAGACAGGAGACTGAATCCCCATCATTTATATCGTAGGAAGCTTTATAACCACCAAGGAAATAGCCTTTACAAATATATAAATACATACCCTTTGAAAGAGAGTCCCTGTGCTGCCAGTAAAGCAAGAGTCAGTGAAAGTGAGCTGAAAGGAGGGACTCTTGCTCGGATCTACTAGTGCACCGAAGCAAAAGAAAAGAGATACAGGCCTACTGGACCAGACAATACAATTAATTTTTTTTTTAATTAGTTCCTTATATTCATAGTATAGGTGCTGAACACTCTCATTAGTTGTCCTGCAGGAAACTCCAGATTTGTAGGATGACAGACCTTCGGTAATTATGGGATCTTTCTCTGATGGCCTTCAGAGGTATCTATTGTTTTTCTGTAGTCTTCATAGAGAATATAAATTTAAATAATGTTATTTTTCCTTTGCAATCTTCCATGCCTAGGCAGCTAAAAGGTCTGTGAAAGAATTTCCAAATTAAATTCCCCACAGATCCCAGTTTAGGACTTTCAGTTTGGTGCCTAATTTGGAACATGATGAATCTGGGCCGATATTCTCACTAGTGCAGAAGGTCATTCCAAAATTTTGTTGTCAGAAGAGAATAATTTTTCTAGGATACTGTAAAAAGCCATTCCTTAAATCTATGAACAGACCTCTAACTTTCTAGAGCAAAAGAATGGAATTATTTAATTACAACACAGACTGATCTAGAAAAATGTTTCCAGCAGCACTGGGTAATATCTATTCATAATAATATTTCTAAAATTAGAATATTTTAATTATCATTATTCATATTAAGACAAATTAGCAGCAATGTAGATTGCCATGTCATAAGCAATATGACTGAAAATATGCTCTGTATTTCATGTTGCTGCTTGTGTTGTGAAATATATGAATAAATTTAAAACCCCCAGAATTCCAATTAGATTAAATTATATTTTATTTCAAAATAATCTTAGAAAAGTATTTGAAAGAACTATCCCAACAAAAGTTCACCAGAGGTCAAAACTGAATTTTTGTTTGGATTATGTAATCAGTCTTACCAAAGGTAGATGTTTGCATATGACCCAGGATGACTTAATTCAGATGAAGCTACCACAGCCAAAGTATCTAGGATGGATTCAGCTGCCTCAGCATAACCTTCTAGTGCCATGTAATGTGCTGTAGGGTACCTGTGATAAGAGCAAAGTGGCACACGCAACGCAGTAACTGTGGGGGGCTGTGATGACATCTGCAAATACTAATCCACAGTGGCACCTATGCTGAAGCTGCTAAATTGCACCCCCAAAATAAAATAAAAGGAATAGTACCCAATTCAGATCCTCATCACTAAAAATACATATTTTTAATATAGGCAATTAAAAGCTTTGAAATGCGGATTTTTTAAGACATCTGTCGTGTGAATTCTTACTCTATGAACCAATAAAGGAAGCATACTCACTGTAAGAGTTGAAAATCAAGCTTCTGCTGTGCCACTAATATAATTGGAGCAGATGGAAGGCTTTAGAACATGTTTTACATTAAACAACCGTTTTTTAAAATGATGATAAACAGAAAGTATAATAGGCTTGGAGAAGGGCTGCTATAGAGCTACTAAGGACCAAGGAGACAAAAAGCCTGGCCTCCTGTAAGAGGAAGTTAAAAAATTTAGCTTGTTTAGCTCAGACAAATACATCAGAGGAGTAAGCAGCAGGAGAAAAAGGAAGAGCTACTTAACCTAAGGAACAATTTTGGCATAAGTACAAGTGCGTGTAAGACGGCTGTGAATAACTGATCTCTAAACTAGATGAGTGTTTTTTGATCAGAGTAATGATTTTCAGAACATCCTTCCAAGTGGCTGCCAACTGGAATAGTGACATCAAAACTCCCTCCTCTCTCCTATCCCTGCTCAAAGTTTTAAATCTGGAAGAGGATGAATTTATGAATCAAGATTATCTGCTGTCGTTGGCTGTTGTAGTAGGCAGTGAAATCCCATAGCTGCCTTCTTACTGATAAATAAAAGAGGATCAGGGCTAGACTTGCATGGCCTGGCTCATCCCCACATTGGGGAAGTTCAATCTCCTCTAACTAGACTGTTCACATGACATTGTACTTGGGTTTGATCTCCTCTGTAGCCCATGTGGTGCCCTTCAAAACTAAAAGCTATGTTATGTGGGGTTTGTGGTTTTTGGTTTTTTTTTTCAAAGCCACTCAAATGATCTCAGACCTGTGCTGTAGTCTGTAAGAGTGATGCTTTGTAGCATGAAATAGGTGGGTGCTGCACACATAGGGGCTCACTACACAGCACACTGTACCTGAGCCTGCAAAGCCGATGAGGCTTTTTTGGTAGTACTGCTTCTTGGATGGTTATGCTTTATTTACAAACCATGTTTCAAGGCGGTAGGTGGCTGTAAGACCAGTGACAGAAAACTGGGAAACTCCATGTTTTTGCTGCTGACTGTTCATACAGGACCTCATATGCTGTCTACCAGAACAGGGGGAAGCATGTCCCTTACAGGGGAATGTGAATGGAGGAAATGAAGTGTAGTACAATCTCATCCATACAATCCTCACAGGAGCAACCCTGCTGCGAAGGATACCCCAAGTATTCCTTTGTCTTGAAGACAGCTAGGTGGAACAGCCCAAAGCAGAGTGGGTGAGGAAAATAACAGCAAAGCAGCGTGGGTGAGTATGGATGTAGTGCTTGATCTTGTTCCCTGGTTCTCTTTTGTACAGCTGTGTTAGTAGTTTCCTGGGTGAGATTATTTATCCTCAATAGAGGTGTGCTTAGGAAACTCAGAAAAAGGTTTAAAAGACAGAGTCATCCTTCATCACTATATGACATTGTAAACAGTCCCTCTCTGATGTGTTTGTAGACCCCCTTCAGGTTCTGAAAGGCTGCTCCAAGGTCACAGAATGACTAGGTTGGAAAAGACCTTTGAGTTCATTGAGTCCAATTGTTCCTGTCCTCTACAAGGTCTCCCCAAAGCCTTCTCTTCTTTAGTCAACAAGCCAAACTCTTTCAGTCTGGCTTCACAGGAGAGGTGCTCCAGCCCTTTGATCCATGGAATGGCTATGAACTCTTCTTTGAAGGTTGTCTACATGTGATTGTTCCTGCTGGGTAGGGAAGCAGGATTTTTTCGCCTTTTGCTGAGAGCCTAATGCTGTGGTCATGATGCATGTTAGAAAACCACTTGCTGCTTGAGTTGGAATCTGGGACCTCCGTGGACTTGTGCCTTTCTCTCATGATCAGTTCCATTCACACAGCTGGCATGTAACTGATGGTAAATAACAGCAAGGAATATTTTCTAAAACCTGTTAACAGGGTTTCCATCTTTCCTTTCTCTTTTAATTCATTTTTTATACTCATATTAGTCACATTCATATACATAATACATACAATACATATACTGTATAATTCGGGGATGATTAGAGAATTAAAATACTAGTTATTTTTGCAACAGGTGATGCCCTATATGGGGGCATAAAGGGCCGTAGAAATTGGAAGAATTGACTTCAATTCAGATGAGAGAGGTGCATTGTTGTGCATACAAAGCTGGATGTAAAAACAATATTGGAATAGAGTTTTTAGTAGATGTGTTAGGACCAGAGATGGAGGTGAACCAGTCTGTATCACCCTTTTGCTGGAAGAAAGATCTCTGTTGTTTTTCGGGGGACAGAAAGGGTGAGTAGTAATGGAAAGAAAATCTCCAGTTTTCGTGTGAATGGAGTTGATGAATGCTTGAGTGAAAAACAGAAGAAACTTACACTTTTGTGATAAGAGCAGGAAATTATTGCAATAAAGAGTACAAAATTATTGCATTAATAACAATGGTTCACAGACCTGAATGAACAGTTGCGAAGATTTGTGCAGTTGCCTGCAGTACGTACACTGCCACATACGGACTCAACATACTGAGGTGTATTAAAACTGTTGGTAATGTTGATGGCGAAGCATAAAACTTGCCTTAAAACTCAGATATTTATCAAAAGGTTTGCTGAGGTTCATGGGCCTTTTGAATGAACTTGAACAGAGTTACAGATTTGCAACGATATCATGAAAAATTTGTGGTGCAATATGAAGCACTCTAAAATTCCTCACTTACAGAGGCAATTTTCAGCCAGACAGCACCTCCTGCATGTTAGTGAGACTTAAGCATATCACAGCCCTTGTGCCTTTGAAAATCTCTCTTCAAATAAAATAGATGTTGCAATATAGAGCTTCTTTGCATCTCAGGTATAAATGGCAGATTGTAATTAGTGTTTAGAGCATGTGAAATGTGACTTGGGGAATCTGCTGTGCACGGCTTACAAATTCTGATTAATTTTATAAAAAAACTGTTTCATTTGGTGCCTCCATATGTGATGAGTCACCTAGAGCTGGCGAGATTCCTGACACATTGCCCGTCCTGTCTGAAAGCTATCACAGATCTTCCAGAGGAAGGTTGCTAGTGGTAGGGACTGAGAAGTGGTAAAACAATACGTGTGCTAAGGAAAAGAGTTAGATAAATCTAGCTTGACAGTGCTGTCTGAGGGAATGGGAGTGGGGAAATACATGCTGAATCACTGCATAAGAACAAAGACAAAAGGTGTAAAAGCAGGTTTAAAAGGATAAAGGCCTGAGTTTTTTATTAGATTTAAGATTTCATAATTTGCTGTGACGCCCTTTCCCATCCATCTGTCTTTGTTTCCAGAGCCTAGTGACATCCGTGAGACAGGCTATACCAGGAAAGGTCTACACAAGGAATTTTCTCCCTTTTGTTGCTCCTACTCTCAGCCACATTGCTCCCATCCACTTTTTTATTCCCCTTCTTGACTTTGCTTGGGTTAGAAGCAGGAACCTGCAGCAGAGGCTGTCACTGTTGCTTGAAAGCCCTGCTAAAATGGGTCCTTAACTGTGTGCTGGGACCGCAAGGGTGAAACTTTGTAGTAGGGGTGTGCTTTTAATGTTTTATCACCTGGTGAATGTCCCTGTTGTGATCACTCATAAGGGTCTTTCTGCGGGGTGAAAAAAGGCAATCTACTTCCATGAGGTGATAGAAGGACTGAAGGAAAAAACACAGGATCCTTGGTAGTCCACTTCAAAGTCAGTGCACAGAGACTTCCAGCTACATTGCAGAGGATGTCCTACAGCACACGATGCAGCTCATTGCTATACAATTTATTCAAGCTTAAGAAAACTCCAAACCCTGCATGGCATCAATGATTTATACTAAAAATCTGAGATTGGTTTTTTTTCCCAGCAGTTATATCGAGACTTTGTTTCAGTGCTTCATAACTGGAGACAGCTCTGATCATATATAGAGAAAGAAGGTCACATCCAATATAATAGGAAGCTGATTAGAGTGGGAAATGTGATGGGCTGACCCTGCCTGGAGGCAAGATGTCCCCCAAAGATGCTCTGTCACTGCCCTCCTCAGCTGGGCAGGGAAGAGGAAATATAATGAAAGGCTCGTCAGTCTAGATAAAGACAGGGAGAGATCACTCATAAGTTACCATCACAGACAAAACAGACTAGACTGGAGAAGATGAATTTAGCTTATTAGCAATCAAATCACAGTAGAGATAATGAGAAATAAAACCAAATCTTAAAATATCTCCACCCACCCCTACTTTCTTCCTGAGCTCACCTTCACTCCCAGTTTCTCTACCTCTTCTTCCTGAGAGGTGCAGGGGAAGAGGGGTTGTGGTCAGTTCATCACAGGTTGTCTCTGCTGCTCCTCCCTCATTGGGGGAGGACTACTCACACTATTCCCCTGCTCCAGCTTGTGGCCCCTCCCACAAGAGACAATCCTCCACCAACTTCTCCAGCATGGGTCCTTCCTGTGGGCTGCAGTTCTTCATGAACTGCTGAACCCTGGGGGTCCCTCATGGAGTCACAAGTCCTGCCAGCAAACCTGCTCCAGCATAACCTCCTCTCCCCATAAGCTGCAGGTCCTGCTTGGAACTTGTTCCAATGCAGGCTTCCCACCTGGTCACAGCATCCTTCAAGTATCTCCACCTGCTCCACCGTGGGGTCCTCTATGGGCTGCAGGTGGAATCTCTGCTCAACAAGTAACCTCCATGGGCTGCAGTGGGACAGCCTGCCTTAACATAGTCTTCTCCACAGGCAGGGAAATCTCCTCTGGTACGTGGAGCATGTCCTCCCCCACTTCTTCACTGACTGCGCTGTCTACAGAGTTGTTCTCACATCTTTTTACTCCTTTCGGGCTATAATTTTTTCTGCTGTTGTGTCCTCCATTCCCAGTCCCTGCCTTAGCTATGTTATCCCAGAGGCGCTACCACCATCACTAATTGGCTTGGCCTTAGCCAGGGGTGGGTCTGTCTTAGAGTTGACTGGCATTAGTTCTATCAGACATGGGGAAAGCTTCTAGAAGCTTCTTTCAGAAGTTACCCCTGTATCCCCCCACTACCAAAACATTGCCACGTAAAAAAATACAGAGAACCAATTAGTACTCCAGAGAAGTTATGAAGAGAAAGATCCAGGAAAGAGGACTTTTGAACTTGGAAAAATATTAACTGAAGCCTGAAATTTACTGAGAGCTGGTTAGGAAGCTGAGATACGGAATGAAGAGTAAGAATTTTACTGCTTTGTCTGGAAGTAAAAATATACACACATATTTCCCAAACTGTCTATGATATAAAGTGATTGGTTTTACAGACTTCAGGAAATTTTGTGTGGTGTGTGTTCAGCTGCCTCATCTACTGAAGAATATAATCTGCCCTACACATCTACAGGGAACATAGCCACTCTGCTTAAGTATGAATATAGATGAAGAATTGCCCTGCCATATTTTAAAATATAAAAGAAGAGCCTAGGAACAAATACTTATTTTTAAACAGCGTAATCCTTCTTTTGTATGTGGAGGGGGAAAACCCCTGAACATTTTTTTAATGGTAGAGACATTTCATATATTTTGAAGGTGGGGTGGAATGTTCCTGCATTATTGTGTTATAAGAATAATCTTTTCCTGGTCATGTCTCTTTTTTTAGTTGCATGGGCAAACTGATTCCTCACTCCAGGACTTAGATTGCTTCATCTGACTGAGTAGTCTTCTAAGTATTCTCAAGCAAATTCTCTTTCCTTGAAATATTTTTCCTTTCCTTACCTCAACTTTAATATCTTCGTATCACTCAGTCTACAGGGGTTATTAACAACTCTCTCCAGGAAGCAGCATCTTATAAGTGTATTTCCATGTTCTGATCTTCATATGATATCGGATAGTGCTTGGTGTGCCGTAGCTGCCTTGAAAGAAGTTAATCTTGTTTGAAGTGGATTTTCCCCAAAGAAGCAGATGGGAAATGTTCGGACCTTGTTGTGAAAAATCTGTTGGGAAGACAGAAGTAATGAAGATTGAGACTTAAAGTAACTTGGGGTCTATTGAGAGAACCCATAAAAGGCTAGTTTATCAACAAAATGGAGTGGCAGTAGCAATGACAGGACGAAGAAATATTGTGTGTACTTATTTAATAAACCCTTATGGCAGCTATTATTAGGGCACAAGTAACCCCTGTATTAAATTGGGATGCTTGGTTTTGTACTGTATGGTCCAATTCTGACCATTGGAACTTCTTAAATACCAAATCAGAATCATGTTCTTACGCCTGGCATGCAGTGTTGACTCCTAGGAGATTAACACTGCTGGCAGCAACCTAAATCATGCAAAACACAATTTATAAGTGCAGTGTTGAGGTTTTGGTTTTGCTTGCCTTGCTTGTATTCCTTATGAGAAGTTATCCTAATCTTACATAAGGAAAAACATGATAATATGGTAGAATGGTGTCAGAATCTGGGAATTTCAGGCTTGTTTTAGCACCTCAAAATCCAGTTCCTAATGCCAGTCACTGGACCTGCACTATCTTGAAGTGTATGTGACAGAGCTCTCACATCGTCCTCCAGAGGAAGCTGTTCTGAATAAAAAGAAATGTTAAGTAGTACAAGGATGGTTTTGGTTTGCATCCTGTAGCAAGTACAAGAGTTAAAATCATAGAATTACAGATTTTTTTTTTTTGTTGGAAAAAACCTTTAAGATCATCGAGTCCAACCATAAACCTAACAATCTCAAAGCTACTACTAAAAGATGTCCGTAAGTAACATGAAGGGAAGTTAAATGGAAGTTCCACTACATGATGGATTCTGAAATGTTAAAATTTGGCTACATTCTGTATGTGTATTGAAGCAAAATATTTTAAAATTACCTGAAGGATATTTTCTTTGAAGTTGTATAAGGTCATTAGCAACGTTTTTGTTTCAGGAAAATTGAAGCATTTAATTTTAATGTTGAAAAAAAATTTTTTTTCACTACAAAATGTAGCAATACACAGCTAAAATAAGCAAACTATGATAGATTTTAAAAAATTAAGTATTAAAAAATTTTAAAAAATTAATCTGCATACACTGTCAAAGACAACCTTCTTGAAAATTTCTTTCCTTTTTTTACTTCCAAAATGAAATTCCAGGAAAACTGACATGATTTTACAAGGGTTTTGATGGCACTTCATATTCTGATGGAAAAATGGCTCTTTGGGAGTGTTCCTGAGCAGCTCTGGTAATGAGTTTATCCATGAAACATTTGCTGCACAGGTAATGTCTACTGAATTGAATTACTGTGCTTCCTTTATAACACACTGATCTTTAGATTCATGATTTCATTTGTTTACTTTCCTGTTTTATGGCTAAAGTGAAAGTAATCAAGGAATAAAAAACCAGGACAGAGCACTATATTGGCATGCAGTTTACGTTTTCTTATTTGCAGATCTGCAAGCTTTTCAAAACTACGGCAATAGAAAATTAACTGTTGTATTGAAGGATGCTGGGAATTGCTCTCACTCCCACCAGGGAAAAGTTTTATCTTTTGAAACATGGCTTGACTTTAGTTTTTATTATAATTAACTCAGTTAATAGAAGGAGGGAAAAAAACCCAACCACCTGTCAAGAAATTAGCTGTAAGACCAGTCAGTTCATTAAAAATAATTAAATAAATAAATAGAAATCGCCCATTCTGTCTCTGCCATATATCACAAAGGGGAGAAGAGATTGTAAAGAGGAAAAATAACGTGATTACTTTGATTCATTATAAGTTGGCGCAGTAAATTTTAGAAACGTTGTACTTCAAGTCATTCTAACAAAATAAAAGCCACAAGTTGCTCATTCACCTAAGGTACGTTCTGAATATTTCAAATTTATCTTTTCAGGAACAGTGTGGCTTTTATGTATAACTTCTTATCTTTTTCACTGCCTTGAAAAGTAGAGCACTGAACTTGTAGGGACAGATATACTGAAAATAATTAAAGAAGCAATCCTCACTGTGCCGTAAACGTCCTTGCGATGCCACTATGGGATACTGACAGCTGCTAACAGAGAATTTCTCTCATCACTGCTTAACTTTGACTTTTTCTTGGATCTAGCTTCCTAAGCCACCTTCCCCTCAAACTGCTCAGTGCTGTTTGCACTGCCACAGCTGCAGGCAGACGTGGGGCATGGGTGATATGAAGGTACAGCCTCTGCCCCTGAGACGTTTCAATTAGACTGGGAACTCACAGACAAAGCTTCACCTGGTGATCAGTGGCAGGGTTTTCTTATGTGTAGCTTAATCACTGCCAGTTGGTTTTTTGCCAGAAGAGGGAGAGTTTTAAAGAAGGGCTTCCAGTAGATCATGGTTTTGCTATTTCTGCAGAGCAGCCTTATCCTGGGAATGCAAAAAGGCTCAATGAGATTAAGGCATGTTCTGCATAGGTGATCCTGGAAACACATCTTAACTGAAAGTATACAAAACTGCTGTAACAATGAAAGGAATGAACCAGTATCCAGGTCCAGGATTGCACTTTGCTGATGACACAGGAGGTTTCCACAAGATGAGAGAATCTTTGTCTTT
Organism: Zapornia atra; assembly: GCA_013400835.1. Lineage (NCBI taxonomy): Eukaryota > Metazoa > Chordata > Aves > Gruiformes > Rallidae > Zapornia > Zapornia atra. The sequence goes on from VZTU01000859.1 coordinate 17,307, forward strand.
ACACTAAGCGGAGTGAGTGTCTAGGGCAGCTTTGGAGTCTCCACCATGGACTTAAAAGAGGCCAAATACCTGTTGGAAAAAACCCAGATATATTATAGCAACAAAACTAAAGAGTGGAAAGATGATCTAGGCCTGTTTGAAACCTATCTTCTATAATTCTGGGATGGCCATTTTATGAGCAGGCAGCATCCAGGCGGGTTTTGACTGTCTCCAGAGATGGAGACTCTGCAACCTCTCTGGGCAGCTTGTTCTAGTGCTCTGCCACCCTCAAGTAATACATCTACCAGTGCTAATTCAGATTTAACTTGGTAGATTTTGCTCGGTGTGGTTCTCTCTAGGTAATCTGAGTTTGCTAAAGTTTGGTTGTATTAGAGGTTTTCCAAAGTGTGTCCACCCATGCTACACAGCACTTGGCCCTGTGCCTTTTCTGTGCTCTGCATGGCCAGAGTTAGGACACAGTCCCTAAGTTTCCTTTGCTAGTGCAGACATAGCAGTGTCACTATCTGACAGCAAGAATGACCTGGAGGTTCCATACTTCAGAGCCTCTTGTATAACTGATCACTAAGCATGTGAAAGACAACTAGTTCAACAAGCACCTGGCAACTAAGCTTTGTAAAACCACTGCCTCACACTGAAAGGCAGATTGCCTTTGACCAGCACAAGCTCCTGGAAGAGCAGCATCAGGAGTCCCTCCAGGGACTTCCCAGTTTAATTTCTCTGAACAGGTCTCCCCGAACACAAAGGGATAAAAGACATTGAATGAAGCCACTGTGGGGTTACTTACGCAGAGGTCTGACTGTAGCCCATTCTCCTAATCTGGTCTTTGCCTCACGAGTGTGATAACATATTAGCATTGCCATTTTCTGGACAACTTTAATGAAGCCATGGGCTGTAACAGCCAGGCCTCCTTATCTGTATGGGTCTTTAGCAGCAACTTTAGTAATTTGGATTTATATGATTCTCCTGAGACATATGTTAAATATTTTCCCTTGGGGTACTTCAGAGCTGTATTATGTCTGTAAATTTTCTAGGCAGAGGGTAGGATAGCTTGTCTCTCTGCATGATACTCCAGTCTGTATGTTGGATTTCCATATGGTGTAAATACTGTCGCTCTGTTGACTTCACAGTCATCTCCTACTGAGACAGCTGCATCTCCTGGCTGTGTACAGCAAAAATTAAGACTCAAATGAGAAGTATACATGGGAAATTCAGCTTCCGTAGGAAGAAATAGCAGCAGATCAGGGCAAAAGGATGTAGTGCAAAGGGATATTGATCCTTCCAAACCGGACACTGTTGTCAGCAAAATTACTAAACTTAACAAGTTGAAGGACACTCAGCTGCTTATTTCTTGGATCATCTTATTGGGCTTCAAACGGTCTGGCAGTAAAGGCTAGGGGCTGGGACTTTACTTCCCCCCCTTTATCTTTGGCTATGAAGCTGCAGTCTATTCTTGATACATTTACCATTCTTCTCTTGCTTCTTCCACTTTTAGGTAGATTCACCAAAGATAACTTAATTTAGGGCTAACAGTGAGACTGGATAGGAATATGAGCATCATATACCTTTTTCTAATGAAGATTGTTTAGTAGAACTCCGTACTGTGCACTGTCATTGAGTTCCGTTGTGGAAGGTGTTCATGGTGAAGTATCCTACAGGTCACTCCTTTTACATTTCTTTGACTTGGTGGCTTGAGAATAAATGATTTGCTCAGGTTTATAATTCCCATATATTTGTTCCCCAGATTGAAGCACACAGTCTCTGTAAAAAGATCCATTACATCTAGCATCACTCTGTTTTCTAGCAGTCCATACATTTGTTGACCTTCAGGATAGAGCTGTATGTATCACTGTCTTTTTTTGGTTCAGTGGTTCAAGCAACAAAAAAATGTCATTTTGGGTCAACCTGAGATGAAAATTTGTTTGGTTGCTTCTCTCCCAGCTCCTGAGAATCAGAACTGAAAACTGTTTCAGATTGACCCCAAATAACATGTCGGATAAACTTTATGCTGCTTTAGTAATGCAGAGGAAATTTGGGGGCAAAGTACTGAATTCACAAGGGAAATTAATTCAAAAAAAGTTAATGTATCATGCTGCATTCTTGTTTGCCTCCTTTTTCTTGCCCCTTGAATCCTAATATTTGTAGCAGCTTTTGGGAAAGTGGGAGACACAAGTTCAAACCCCCCCCTCTCTCCAATTTTAAAGATAGATTTTCTATCTCTGTAGCATGCCTATTGGTGCATTTCCGTCTCGCTTGCTGAAGCTGTTCCACTTTTTGTAAATAATTGAGTATTCATTTTGACAGACAGGGAAATAAATGTGAAAACTGAGTTCTTTAGCTTGCTGGTTATAACGTTTTAGCTTAGAGGTATGAAAGTCAGTTGAAGTCCTTGCTTCAGAGATAGTTTAACCACTTCTGCTGGTTGCAGGGGCTTTGAAAAGAGAGCTCATTCCTGGAAATATTGGAATGCCTAATGGTAAGCATACCTTTTGCTAATAAGGAAGAGCCCAAGTTCAGGTTGTGATGCTCACAGGGTAGAGAAGTAGAAAATGGTCTCCTGCCCTCCAGCTACAAGTGCCTTCATTGGTGCTTATGCATGATGAGGGTCAGTACTTCTCTTCACTACATAATTCCTGTGGGGCTGCTGCAGTGTTTTTGTAAAGTATATGAAATGTTGCTTTCTCTGACCAACAATGTTTGTCTTGGCTGAGCTGAGCCCATAGACAGTTTCAGCTGCTCAATTTTATTTTTTTTTAATATATATATGTATATATTTTATTTTTTTTTTGTGAAAAGAGACATACAGAAACACAGAATGAATCACAGAATGATCACAGAATGATAGGGGTTGGAAGGGATCTCTGGAGATCACCTAGTTCAACCCCCCTGCCAGAGCAGGATCACCTAGACCAGGCAGCATCCAGGCAGGTTTTGACAATCTCCAGAGGAGAATCCGCAACCTTTCTGGGTAGCCTGTTCCAGTGCTCTGCCACCCTCAAGCAATACATCTACCAGTGCCAATTCAGATTTAATTCGATAGCTAGGATTTTTTAACTTTTTTTTTTT
>VZTU01000859.1:20406-67979 GCA_013400835.1 Zapornia atra
TGAGGTGGAGTGAAGGAGGGACCATATAAGGAAATTATCAGTGTGTGCAGCTTGATAAGATTTTCTGTATAAGTGAATAACTGTGTGCGAATTAAAAATATTCTGGTTTCAGTCTCGTTAGACATCGAGACGGTGGTATTTTATAAATAGAAATAATAAATGTAATCAGAAAAAAAAGCTTATAAAGACTTTGAAGATGTAAAGTGCTGAAAAACAAAGAAAAAAATAGAAGTAGTTCTAAGTTTATGTCAAAAGAAAAGTCTTGAAAATTTGGACGGTTTGACAGGCATTTCCCATTCTGCGCTCTCCTGTAAGTGATATCCCAGATATTCTTTTAAAGACACACCAAGCACATGATGAGTATGTATACCAGTGAATTTATGTAAAATAAGGAAAGGATTTTGTAGATGGGAGATAACAACCTCCTGAAAAATTATTTTGCAATAAATAACTGGATGCAAAATATATTTAGGAGGACACATATTCAACACCCAGAGTCCACTCACTAGCAGTCATATTGAATCATGAAATTATGCTACTGAGGACAGGTCCAGAGAATTCCTACTTCACACATCCTTATATCTGCTGTCCAAAAATGCTTCCCAACACCCTTGTATTCACTAAAGACGCAGAGTATAGGTATAACATTCCACAGGCCTTTACTAGTGCTTTGGGGACATTAGGACAGCTATATCCTGGTCTTCAGAGGAAAGAAGGGACACCAGTGGTCCCTATCAATTTAAAATGAAGAGAAAAATCCATCTGAAATTTGATGGATAATTTATGTCCGAGAATGTGAATAGAACTAAAGATCTGGAAAGCACTACAGGCCACTCACCTACCTGAACCTAGTTTATCATACCTTATTTTAGACACCTACCATGTAGAAGACTGAGCTAGTCATAGAGACTGCTTTGACAGTAAACATACAAAAATAAGCATTTCTGGGAGATTTCTGGTGTTTTAATGTCGTATGTTGACATGGATTGTGTACTGGAAGAGACTGTAAAGTGAATGTTTGTTCTCAGCTCAAATGTAGGCATCAGTACCACAGGGGTCTAGGTTTGGAATGACGTACTTCACACATTTTAATTAATCTTGGTTTTTTACATAAGAATTCCAGGATGCCCACCTAAGATGTTTTCCTGGCACAACTGAGCCATTGTTCTTATAGTCTCTTTGTATTGTAAGTGTCAGGATGATACGTCAATTTTCCCTCCTTTACTTTTGCCAGGTCAGGGCATAGCAGGCTAACAAGACAATGGAAGAGTTTGTTTTACAGGGCATTGATTCTGAGAAACTCTAAGGTAATGCAAAAAAATGAAGTTAAAGAAAAAAAAAATGAAGAGAAAGAGAAAAAATTAGAAAGGGCAATAAACAGTCAGCTGTGTAAAATGTCCTATTATGTGATTTAAGATTATAGAGAAATAATAATCTTGAAGCACAAAATGTACCATTTTGCTTTATTGCTGAGAAACCCTAAATTTATCTGCTCTAGAGTTTAAAAAGTCAATTCTTTAATGAACAAGAAGCCCTGCTGGTGTTATATTCTCTCCCTTGTTTCCAGAGAGTTATATGCCAAGCTATTTTATTAAACTGAAAATGTAATACAACACTATTTAAAATTTTGGAACCTTATTTTATTAAAGCTAATACTCGGAGGTTATTGGGAGAATGAGAAGGCAATTGTTTCAATTGCATTATAGCAACGGTAATGTTCATTTCAACTTCCTTTTTAATTCTTGCTTTACCAGAACCCTATGCCAATCAAGAAAAACTCATTAATCCAGTTAACAAGCATAACAACAGCTTTTCTTGTGGAATCAAGTAGGCAGAACCCTGCTGCACATTGTCCATTAGCCCAATGTCTTCTGCCTTGTCTTGTGCCGAGCATATAACTTGTCTCGGTATAATGTTTTCTTGAATTAATTTCTTAAGTATTTTTCTCTGGGCCTGATCCTGTCTCATTGCACAACAGTGAAGAAAAGGGACTTTGGAGTATTTCATGTGGTGTGTGTGCATTCTGTGGGCACAGATATTATTCATTCAATGTCTTTTTCAAGAAGAGGAAAAAAAAACCAAAACATCAAGCGATCAAAGGATGCAGAAAGGCCGGCCATCCTGACCAGCAGGGTATGGCTGAGGATGATGTATTTGTTGGAGGGGTGAATCATACAATTGTAGAATCTTTAAGGTTGTAAAAGACCACTAAGATCATCAAGCCCAACCCTCTGTCCAATACCACCATGTCAACTAAACCATGTCTACATGTCTTTTAACCATAACCACACCTACATATCTTTTAAATACCTTCAGGTATGGTAACTCAAACACTTCCCTGGGAAGCCTGTTCCAGTGGTTTTTAACCCTTTCAGTGAAGAAATGTTTTGTAATATTCAATGTAAACCTCCCCAGGCAGAAATTGAGGCCATTTCCTCTTATAGCTTTTACTTGTTACTTGGGAGAAGAGATCGACACCCACCTCACTGCAACCTCCTTTGACATAGCTGTAGAGAGCAATAAGGTCTTTCGTCAACCTCCTTTTCTCCAGGCTGAACAACCCAAGTTCCCTCAGCCATTCCTCGTAAGATTTGTGCTCTAGACTTTTCACCAGCGTTGTTGCCCTTCTTTGGACATGCTCCAGCACCTCAGTGTCTTTTTTGGAGTGAGGAGCCCAAAACTGAACACAGTATTTGAGGTGCAGCTTCACCAGTGCTGAGCACAGGGGGACAATCACTCCCCTAGTCCTGCTGGCCATATTATTTCTGACACAAGCCAGGAGGCTGTTGGCTTTCTTGGCCACCTGGGCACACTTCTGGCTCATATTCAGCCAGTTGTCTACCGACACCCGCAGGTCCTTTTTTTTGCCAGGAAACTTTCCGGCTCTTACAGAAGCCTGTACTGCTGCATGGGGTTGTTGTGACCCAAGTGAAGGATACAGCAGTTGGCCTTCTTGAACCTCATAAAATTGACTTCATCCCATTGATTCAGCCTGTCTAGACTCCTATGTAAGGCCTCAAGCAGATCAACACTCCCATCCAACTTGATGTCATCTTCAAACTGTCTAGATCACTGATAAAGATATTAAAGATAACTAGCCCCAGTACTGAGCCCTGGGGAACACCAGTTGTGACTGGTTGCCACCTGTATTTAAGTCCATTCACAAAGACTCTTTGGATCCAAACATCCAGCCAGTTTTTTATCCAATGAAGAGTCTGCCATGAGCAACCAGTTTCTCCAGAATGCTATGGAAAACAGAGTCAAAGGCTTTACTAAAGTCCAGATAGACTACCTTCATAGCCTTTCCATCATCCAGGTTGCTTTATGGAGAAGTCATCTCTTGTTTTTTTTCCTGTGCGCTTATTTCTGGCAAAATGGTATCCAGTCTTTCCAATTTATGCAGAAAATCTTCACAGATGTACTACCCATCATCTGCAAAATTTCTTTTATTGTGACAAGCAAGGACATATCAGACAAACAAAATAAGTGTTCTCTAACATCCACCATGATGTGAAAACATTTTTCATTTTAACTCTAGAGGTCAGAAAACATGGCTGTAGAGGTTGATACTAGTGATTTCCTCCTTCAGTAATGTAATAGTTGCTTAAAACTGAGTGCAAGCTGTAAGCAAATTTTTGAAAATATTGTCTCAGCATTTGATAGATTCGCATATTCACATTTCCTTTAGTGGGTTTTTCCCCCAAAGACATTTGAATAATTGAGTTCTACTGGCAGGAAAACAAATTCTGAAGTTGCAAAAACAATATTGAAATTCACATACAGATGTACTCATGCCCAGAGTATGTAAACACTCACCAAACTGGGAAAATTAAATCAAGTCACATGCTTTACCAGACCAATTACTGTGTACCGACGCAGATCATGTAGCATGCACTGTATATCAAAGGCTCAGAGGAACTGTTCATGCTCAATCCACAGTTAAAAATATTCACCAGGAGTGGTGAATGGTCATGGTGATTTTGATTAACAAATAAACTAGAAAGTAGATTTGCTAGCAGATATTCAGCAAGCAGAAAATGAGATTACATTCAGCAGATGAATTATTCATTGTGAATTATTTGCTCAGTTCTAATAATTACAGCAGGGAAAATTAATTAATGTTACAGCAAATACTTTAATTTTTATAATAAAAAGATTGATCATTGAAATGAGTCTCAAAAAGAGATTTCTAAATGGAAGAAAGAAAGAGACATGATCAAGAATAATATGAAGCTTCAACACGAATAAAATTTACACCAGTGAGTAATTTTACACAGATGTAATCCCATACAGATACCACTGCAGTAAAATATTTGGACATTTAAATAGTTTCTTACTTACTTTCCTTTGCATTATTAACCCTGAAAAATGTCCTCTTCCTAACCTCATTTTGCAGATGTATTTACAGGATAATATCCTGATTGTATTAAGCATGGGTTTAGTTCTGATCATTTTACTGATAAATTAATTGCCATTTCTGTGCTTCTTGCAGTCAAAGTCCGAGAGGCTTTACGGAATGGAGGGATAGGAAGCAACCATGAAATTAGGGTTGAAAGCACTAAAATGACAGTATGGATTACAATGGAGACTATCAAGAACATGGTAAGAGAAAAAATTTGCACAGTTTGTTCCTTCCACGGAAGGAACACGCTTATTCAATCTTTACTGTTGAATCTTTTTAAAGAATGAATAGATTGCATTAGAGAAAGGGATGTCCATGTGGGAACAGCGGATAATAGGAGAAATAATATTTAGGAGAAATTATTATATCAACAGCTTTACAGAAGAGTTATTCAGGTATAGAGATTATTTTATTAGAAAATTAATGTCTTGAGTCATTCATTAAACCAATATCTGCCATTTTGTGAAGGTGAAAATTTCAACAGGAAATTGTGGCGATGAAATTTTTCATGGTTCCATGAAAATAAAAGATTATTTTTTTTATTTTGGCATAAAAAAGGGGCTAAATAACATTACATGTTTTAAGGGAAGAGATGAAATAATAATAAAATCTGTTTAGTTTGCTTTTGTGGACTTTTTTATTAAGCGTAAAGATTTTCATGGCCAAGTCTAATAGAATCCTCTGATAATTTCTGTAGGTTGTTTAAAACTTGAATATAAAATGCTTTTTGTCTGTGTAGGGCTGATTGAAAGGGATACATTTAATTCCTCTATCGTGTTCTTTAACTAACAGAAGTTCTGTGCCATAGCACATTATTAAACTCATAATTTAAACTTGCGTTCCAAAAAGCGCTTTGTGAAAGCATGGATTATCATCAGCATCCAGCTGTTTCAGAGCTGAGCAACTATTTTGTGGTTATGACTCAACAGGGTGAAGAGGCAAGAGCAGCACCTGTCAACATGTGTATGCCGAAAGCCGTCCCGACAATGCAGTGGTAACACTGGGATTAGAGATCCACTGTGTTACGAAGCCAAGCAATATATATAATATATATCTCAAGGATGCCTCTGCCTTAAATATTTTTTTCTAATAAAAAAGCATGGCATCATCATGAAAAGGAGAGACTGAAATGGAATGCAGGTATAATAAGACCTTACAGGTGTAGCCGTGCAAAATGCTTGCATGCCTATTTTCATAGGCTTCTGTTTAAAAAGTGAAGCTTACATATGGAACAAGGGACGTTAAATATGTTGGCATCTCTACTGACTACCTGCCTAAATGCTAGCCAAAACGCTTATTAATGCAGCCTGAATTCAAATGGGCGCAAAGAGCTTCTTGAAAATTCAGAGAGGCAAAAAGCTTCTTGAAATCAGAGTTCAAACTAATGCAAGGCAGAGGGCTTTCTGCAGACTCCTTTTCCTTCTTCCCAGGGAAGCTCTGGCCCTTGGGTCTGTCCAAATTTAGAGTGTGAGAAAGTCATAAAATTCTTTTTTTTTTTTTTTTTTTCGGGGGTATGTGTGTATTTCCTGGTTTCTGTCCCTTGTGGAGCAATTAGCCTCATCTGAGCCCTGATATAGTTTCCCATGGCAGGTCTCTGCAGCAGCCTCTGCAGTAGGTCAGACATCTGCTGAAGTCACTCGCTTCTAAGGTTTTTTTTGTTTAACCCTTTTCTCCACTACATGAGGCAGCGATGCAGCAGGGCACCGAGGAGAGTCAGAAGCACAGGTGTTAATTCCACTTGTCACAGCTCTTCGCAGAGCCTTAGATGTGATGCTTTAATCCTCTGAGCCTCATTTACCACATATGCAACCTGGAAATTCATGCTTTCAGTTTGAAGGTAACATTAGGGCTTGGCAGCTCTTTCAGCCCTTTGCCTTCCCCCCTCTGCCAGCCTCCCCTGTCAGCAGCATGTGCCCTGCTGGATCCCCTCCATGCTCTTGTGAAGCATGTTGAAAGTATCTCTGCCTGTCTACTACATTTTTCCTTTGCACTTTTTTTTTTCTATTCTTTTTTTCTTAGTGCAATATTGTCTGGCCAGTGGCAGCTGTTAGATCTCTAATTGGCGGTGGAATAGCTCTCAAATTACAAGACTGTACCACATATAAAATATCAGTGTTTCTGTAATATCGCAGCATGGCAACCAATACATTAACTCTGAAGGCTTTATGACATCAGGTGCTACAATTCATCCTTTTAATTTTCCTTTAAAAAAAATGCACCTTGAGAGGGGAGAGTTTTCAATCACAAAGCTACACATTTCATTAGTATTCTCATTACAGTTCATGCTATTTATTTATGGAGTGCTCAGAAGTGTGATAGATGCTATATGGCTCTGCAGACCTTAGGAGCAAGCTTTGGATATGACAAGGCAAGCGAGACCTGAACAATAGGTGAATCGGTCAATTCCTTTTTGTATTAATTGGATCTGGGAAGAAAACTGAAGGGGAGAAAAAAAAAAACACCACCCAAACAACAAACCCTTTTTGCTATCCAAGTATCTCTAAAACTTCCACCGACTTTAATGGCATTAGTATCGAGGCCTTAAGTACAGCCTCATTCTCTTCGAGGAGCAACGGCAATAATTTCTCACTAAGACTCCGCTAAACCTCCTGCTTATTTTTCCTTTCTACACCTCTCCCAGGAAGGTTTCTGTGTCAGCTTCCCAAGCGCACCCAGTGGGGAAAGCCTAATTTTGGCTTTCGGTGGATTGCTGATGCCTAACTAACAATAATAAAAGCAGTTTGTGTCCCTGAACCCTCCCCGGAACGTTTGCAGCCTGAATTGGGTGTTATGCATTGCAGCTTGGCTTTTCGGGAGCACCTATGGAAACAGAGCACACAACCGACTTGTCAGCCGCTGCTCAATTCTTCAATTAAAATGTGAGCTGTCTCTTTTATAGTTCTGTGTTTTGTCTCCATTTCTTATTGCAGCACTTCTACCTACCTGATGCAGGTTATTTTAACACTTGCTTTCTGGCAGTCAGTTATATATTGAGGATTTTTTGTCCTCTGGGAGGTGTGCTCTGTTGTTTTGATTGATTTTCACTCTTTTTATTACCTGCAAAATACTAGATTCTGAAAGTAATAGGAACCATCGTTAAATAGTATAGGAAATAAAAGATTCTTTGGTTGTCTTAAGGCTGTTTCAATCTCTTTTTCCCTTTCTACAGAGGCACATAAGTTTGTCTATGGCTTAGGAAAAAAAAAAAAAAGGCAAAAAAAGCGTCTTTTTTCAATGTAGAGGTTTTTTTTGTCCTTTAAAGGCAAGCTTGAAAGGCTATACATTGTTTGAAGAGAATAAGAAAAATAAGTAAAGCTCCAAGAGTCTGCTTTATTCTGCCCACTACATTTATTCCTGCTGTTAGCAGGATTAAAATTTACTACTAGAGAGAGGCATAAATAAAGACATGTTCTTGGAAAATATATGCAAATGTGAACATACCTTTCAAAACCTCATTTGGCAGTTCAGATGCCTAAGTGCCTGAGCTAGAACCTACTGTAAAATTGAGCGCCGGGTGGATGAAAATGCATACAAAGTAAGCCAGAGGCAGAACAAGGCTACGATCCAGGTCTATGCAGTACCAGCCCAAGGCAGCATCCTCTAGGCTACATTGCCATATATTTGCCTCCGTTACTTTTGCAAGAAGGCATTTATCCTTCCAGGATGGTCAAAATTTGCTAGCTGGGGAGCTGGATGTGGATTTTAGGACACTGTTTCCCTCTTAGGATTTGCTCCCTGCCGTCCTTGCAATGGGTAAATAACCTTGCAGGATGTGCTGGGGAAAAGTCAGGTTACTGCTGAGGGAGACAAAGGGCTAAAGCTGCTTCTGGGAGGGGTGGGCAGCAAGCTGACAGCATCATTTTCCATGTCTGGTCCCAGGGGAGGTGGCTAACCGAGGATGGTCTGTAGAGTTTGGAGTCCTCCAAAATCAATAATGTACGTCTGTATTCAGCACCAGGATTTTCAGGGCAGGTAATTTAATATGGCTCTGAAATCTTCCTGTACAAATATCCCAGCTGTGATCGTTTGAAAATTGCCTGACCTGTCAGGCCTTGACACGCGGCATTGTTGGGAGCAGATTCTCCGGGGATCACTTTAAATCACACTCGGATAATTAGCCCCCAGAGGGCTGGAGTGCCTTTATCACACCGAAATAGTGCGGGCACACCATGCCACCCCTGAGCCCTGCTGCCAGCCTCACTGGCAAACAGAGATATGGCCGGGGAAATGGCGTGGTGGTTGATGAGCCCTGTTAAACGTGTGCTTGATCTCTTTCCTGGGCACCTTGTGATATTAAAGATTGGTGTAATTTAAAACAGCCTGTGGACTGCTCAAACACAGGCCAAGGGAATGCCTTTCACAGAGCGACAGACCTTTTGCACAACAGCCTCAACCTGTGCGATTTGATTGCACCTGAGGAACCGACCCTTTGAATGGCAAGGGCAATGACCTGAACCTGGCTTAAAATAGACTGAAAGCTGGTTTAAATCCTCCCGTTATTTCCTTCCAGAATGATTTCTAATCAGAGGGGCCAACCTGTGAAAAGTGTAGCTAGTTAGCATATATTTCATTCTTCCTTATATGTTTATTTGCATTGTTTTCCAGGCGTGTGAATGAATGATGTGAATAATGTGGTTTGAATGCTTCAGTGACTGGGTCTTTTAAATAAAACCAAGAGGGGATTGATCAGTGTCACGAAAGAACCAATGAACCCCTTAAGCGGCAGCTCACATAACTGTGGATTGCATAATTCAAAGCTGTCCTGGGGCATCTTTAAATGATGCATAGATTTTGTTTTCTTACTTTACATTTTTGAGAGGAGAAAGTTAGATGAAAGTTTCACATTGGCCACGGTGTCACTGACAGATGTGAAGTGTTTTCCTTCAAAGAGAAGATGCCTTGCCTGCCTGCATGCTTAGAGTGAGGGGGGAAGTTAGCTGAGCTACGTTCGATAAGAGACACTGTCTGAGCGATGCTTTCTCCCTGGTTAATTAAGATACATGTTGAGAAGGTAATACAGGGAGACAAGTTCAAGCCTTTTAAAGTCACTATGTTGTTAGCAAGGATGTGTGTGAGTGGTCTTGGTTTGCTGGGGAGGGGATTTGCAAACCAAATTGTGGTCTGGTGCAAGGAGGGCTGCCGGAGTCTGGCTGAACGCTGCTCCGCGCAGTAAAACCCGTGATGCTGGGTATCAGATGGTGCGAGGCAGAAGGTACGGTGAAGAAAACCAAGCTAATGATTTTATTTGTTCAGGACATTTAACTTTTTTAAATCGTCAAATTAAGACAATGTAATTAGTTAATGACAAACCGTATTTGCTTAGCCCGTGAGTCTGAAGAATTGGCATCGTTAAGACAGCACCTGTGGTTTATGTTTAATTACTGCATTTTGGAGATGGAGGTATACATTTTAATTTTCTGCCTTTTAAAACTGAAGTCAAAGTTTAACAAGTTGGTATTTATGAGAGAAGAGGTTTTAATTTATAGTGGTTTTTGCCCAAAAGCCACTAGATGGCACAGCCCACTCACAATTGGCTCCCGAGTGGCATCGGGACTGGGGCTGCTGCAGTCACAGCCGAGAGACATGTAAAAACAAGCAGGAGAAACGGCCAGCATGAAAAATTATGATGGAGGCAAGAAGACCCTTCAGGTACGGAGCTGCATTCTTGACTCCCGCTAGCAAACGGAGCTGGAGGCCTTGATGGGGAAGAGAAATAAATGGTTCTTGTAAGTGGCAGCATTTTGGTGAAGGGATGGAGGGAGAAGCTGTCTGCGTGATGGTGCACCGCTGTCCTACGATATTATATCTTGTGTGTGTGTGTGTGATTGGCAGTGCAGTATTCAGGCACTGACTTGCTTATAATCTGCAGCCTCCTTTGCAGTTGGCTTAGAGGTATTGTAGGAGTTGATAAATCTCTGGGTAAAACAGGTGGGTCAAAAATCCCTTGGGGTATTGTGCATAGCCCATCTTTTTTGGCATGCTACAGGACTGCAGGGAAGGGATACCAGTCCCTTAGTGGTTGGTTCTCAAATACCCTTTCTGTAATCACTTTGGGGCAGAGATTGGCTTTATGTTCAGGGCAGTGGCAAGTGTGCTGGCAGTGTTTAAACAGCAACATGGCATTTCATAGCAGAGCCTAAATTTTAAGTACAGTTCAGTGATACTCTGCCAATAGATTAATGTGGGGATCCCACAAAATTATACCCTGTAGCTTGCAATAAAATCCATTTTCCATAGCAACACGCCTTTGAAGAGAGGAGGGTATGGCAAATACACTTGTTTGTTTACCCGTTTAAACAAAAAAAATCCTTTCAAAGCATAGAAAGGAACTTGGCAAGTGATCTGATAGGAAAGGCCAGAGTCCCCAATGTGTAAGGGGATTGCTGCCCTGTGAGCAAGGCTACGGGTCCCCTGTGGAGCATCCCTTGGATGCAAGGAATCTTCTGTGTCTCCTTGGATACAGGGGATTTCTAGACACCTTTGCATCTCTGTGCTGCCTTATGACAGTACAGAGGGCAGCCTGGGAGAAGGGAAGGATTGAGACAAACCTCTGGTCTCTTGGAACAGTTGCAGTGTCCCTGGTGGGAGCTCGCAACAGAAGCACCATGAAAGGTCTGTCAGGCAGCAGCTCAGTGCGAGTTTCTGCATAGCGAAGTGGGAAGGTGATTGAGGAACTGATAAGCTGGTTGTTTTCCCAGGGGTTTGGGGCTTACTGCCAGATTGAACAGCACGGGGTGTGCATAGCTGTCTTTCCTAAAATGAGTAACAGGGTATCACACTCACACTGTTGCTTAGTTCCTGTCAGTATAGGATTTCATCCTCTATTTTCTGATCCTGAAGGCTATATTGCAGGTGGGTTTGGGCATTCAAGTACAGACAGCAAGACAGGATCCTGAAACCAAACTTTTCCTCTTATTCCTCTTGGGGCAAGAGACTTGGGAGAAAGATGAGCTCAGAGCTTTGCATGCATCTGAAGTGAGAATGCACAATCCCAAGATCCCTACAGCTATCAAATATTGGGGTGACTAGAGCATAAGGACTGAGCCTGGCATGTGGGCATCCACATCCTAAACAAACATACCATTTCCAGGGTATGAGGCACTCTGAAGTGAGTTCAGTCTTCACTATTGAAGCTGTGGTACTGGGCAGCCAAAGATGACAAGATGCCACAGGTCAGCAAACACAAAAGAGATCACTGTGGTATGGTCTAGGGGTTAGTGTAGTGGGAGATGTTGTTTTTGAATTAAAGACTTTCTTTAGGTTTTGGGTAGCTTGCTTTTTTTCTTTTTTTTTTTTTTTTCCCTTTTTTTCCTCTGATTTCTTTGGCTGTTTTAGGTAGTGCACATCTTAAATATTTCATATGGTATCATGGACACTTATGGAAACATGCCAGGAGCTCATCAAGCCATCCCTGGCAGGAATAGCACAGCAATATTCAGGTGGGAAATGAATGACATCAGAAGATTAAAAAACATTCCAAACCTTCCTTCTGTGTGGGAGCAGGACTGTAGCCCAGAGATGCTGGCAGAGCAAAGACACCCCTTCCCCCCATCATAAAATATAATATGTTGCCTATTTTATTTGGTTTGCACTCTCTCCTGAATGCTGAAACTTTAAACAGTAAGACCTACTTAATCAAAAGGCATGCTGTCAGAAGCTTGGTTTTATATAATTTTTGGAATTTGCACAATAAAATCAAATCACATACTTTTTAATAGGAAGATTGGAGGGGGGGGGTGTGTGGTTAAAAAATGGCTAAAACAAAACAGAAATAAAACCAAACATCAGACTGTATCACAATCAATCATTTCAGTATAATTGAACTCAGAAAATGTACATTCTCTCACTTGTACATTGGACTCTTGTTTATAAGGGTGTCACATTCACTAAAAAGTACTTGCCTTTCACTGTATATGGCTCTGTGATTTCACAGCACAACTCACAGCATTGTAATTAAAGCTTATTTTTTGAAGTGTTGGTGGTTTTTTTTTAACAGCCACACTATGTTTTATTTCTATGAGTATAGGATTTCAGCCTGTATTTCTTGATCCTGAAGACAAACCATCCTGGGCAGTGTGAAAGGGTAAGGCATAGATCAGTCAGGAATTAGCAGGTTAGTTAATTTCAAGTGATTGAGCTTTAAACAACGTTTGGATTATCCCGTGCAAAAGCACCCCGAGCTGTAAATCACACTGGTAAAACACAGTGATTCCTGAGGGTGTATCAATTGCAAACCTTCCCTAATGATTTTAAAATCTCCCAAATGAATTGGTATATTGACACAGCTCTGTCCACAGCAGGGAATATTTGTAGTTCAACAGCTATAAATCCCAGAACAGTTGAATAATCTTACACTAAAACCAACTCTGTAAGTGTTATACGCACCCACTGTACATTCTCCAACCATATTAGCTTTTTTAATAGCCTATCTGTTACTGCTGTCTCCACTGACAGGCTCACAAGAAGAGGATTTGCACTGTGGGAAGCTCCAGCCATCCCACCCCTCTCATGGACTGGCTACCAATCAGTTCTGTGGGCACCCGGCTGCCCATGCTGGGTGAAGGTGCTGGGTGCTTCCTGTTCCATTTCTGATGGGGAAAGCAGGCATCAGTTTTATATAAACATATTGTTGATTCCCTGCCTCCTGACAATTTACTTTTACTGACTGTCTGAGCTCTTTCATTTTTAACCCAGAGTCCTTGCTTTAAATGTAATTTTGGACGAAAATAGAAGAAATACACTATATATTGGCAGCTGTTAATTTATACTATCTATGACAACTTGAGTGCAAATAGATGCATCAGAAGTATTGCTGGTATGAAAGAGTCCTGACTTTGATGGAAAGAAGGCAGATTTATTCCGGAGGTTGAGGTTCTCACGGTGCAATATTCAGCTATGGTAGTGACAAGTGTTGATAGATTTAAAAGTGGCATCTCTCATAGTGTGAGTGAATGTAACATGCTGCATATGGCTGCAAGAGAACATTTCTTCTAATGAAATTACATACATAATTAATGCTATGGACCTCATTATGCATGAACAGTGGAATAGTTCTGAACTATTTGAGACATCTGTCTAAACAAATCAATGAAGTCTTGGTGATCTTTACTAAAGAAACCTCTTACTATCCAAATGTAAGTTTTTCCAGTTAACAAACTATGATCTTGTCACTGCTTTTAACTTTAGCTTCTATAGGGAGTGAATTAACGCAGTAATGGCATCATCAAACTTCCCTGCATTGTAATTACAGAGATCTGGTAGGGGTATATCCTTTTTCTAAACAATGTCACATCATTTTAAGCTGATCCCTGATCCCACTTTCAATATATCTAGGATTACCGTACTGAACAGTACATAAAGCAAACATTCCCTGCAATCAATACTATAAAGGCTTGTCTGAGTCAGCTGCAAGAGCACTTTAGAAACTGCCTCTTCTTAAATCACGGCAGAGCATTGGAGATCAAACAAAGCACCAAAGATGCCCGTCCATGAATTTACATCTCAGGGTTTCATGAAAGGGCATTTACAGTAGAAGACCCAGTAATAACACATATACCTTGCACTGTAAGAGGAATGACAAAATGTGTTTATTCATCCTTACACTCAAATGGCCTGATCCAAATCTTACTGTTAATGAAGAGACTCCAATTACAATGGACTTTGGATTAGACTTTTACTCAAATAAGTGTAAATAATTATACTTTGCTAATGTAAAATTTCTCTCTAAGCAATACACCTATCACGTCCCCAGGATACTCAAATTCAAGGGTATGATTGAAGTTTATGAATTGTTTTATATTCTGAGGCTGTAATGCATTTTTCTTCTGGCTATCCATGATTTTTTTTTACCACCTACCTGTGGTCCATGTAAATAAAAGCCATATAGTCAGACACCTAGACATTCTCAACAATTTACAAGTTACCATTAATAAATACAAAAATTATCTTTCTCTTTCATCTCCTTCAGATCAATTCTTCAGCATCTTTATTTACTACACAGATAAAAGCAAGAAATAAAAATGTGATGCTCAATCTGATTAAAAGACACAAATCTCAAAAATATTGCTAAAGAGGAAGCAAAAACTGGGTTAACATGCACTAAAAACATACAGACAATCTCAAATGAAGTGTGCATATCTTCGCTGAGGTCATGTGTCCTATAACAGGGGATGGTTGCTTACACTAACGCATATGAAGGGTGCAGAAAATTCTCACATTGTTTAGGCCTGGCAATAACGTGTGGCTTTCATCTCATGGGAAATGCTTTCATTTCAAACTTCATTTTCATTCTTCGCAAAGTTGAAGACTCAACATTGTTTTTAGTGATAGGAGTACCAGAAAACATTTGGTAGAGTACTATAAGCTAGTCTCACCGGACCTCCCCGTGAGAAGGGTTAATTTGCGTGCCTAATATTCAGAGTGTAATTCCTTCCCCTGAGATAGACTTCCTAATGCTCTGACAGGCCCCTGGCTGTTGCCTTGAGCAGTGTCTTCTCCACTCCCTCTGCTCCTGGGGGGATAAAGCTTAGTGGAGTATCTCAGACAATACAAGAAACAAGACACTGACACTAAAACTCTCATGAGGGACAGCAGGAGCCTGGACAAATGCAGGTTTGTATGCATCACTAAGAGAGAAATATCTCATTTAGGAGTGATGAGGTGCAATATTTTTAGCCTTATTTCTCAAGAAAACACATTATTTGTGACCGTGCTCATTGTCTGTCTACCCATTTGTCTTTCAGTCATCTCCCCCAGCACGATAACTTTTGAACCTTTTTTGGCAATGCTGATCTTACCATAAAACAAACCCCCCCTCCCCCGCCCCAAACCAAACCAAATCAAACAAAAAAATTAAGTCCCTACATTTTTCTTGAGCAGAGAAGTAGACAAAAGGAGCCTATGTCAGTGATCCACAGAGGGAGCATGTTGCTGCCAGGCAAACTATTACTTTTGTCTCACCAGGAGGATGCCCATCACTAAACGCAGTAGTCAGAGCATACCATAAATAGGGACCAAAATCCGTAGGCAGTTAAAGGTACTGTAAGGAGAAAGTATCGAAATCTCAGAGGTGGGTAGGCTTATTATGGGAAAACACTAGGAGTATAGGATGCAGTTAAGGATTTTAAAAGAACGTCTGGATAGACACAAAGGTGATTGGGAATGTAAGAAATGTATGGAAACATTTCTCTATTCACTCACTTCTTATTGAAGATTGTGCTAGTTTGTTGTATCTAAAGCAGTATAGTTCAATCTGAATCTAAGTATGTATGCATTTGTTGTTTTGGATTGGATTAACCCAAAACATATATTTATTGACCCAAACTGAAACATGTCAATATAGGTGAGCCTCATCTGACCAAATATAAACACCTACCGTGCAGAATTCACTATCAGTCTCGGCCCTCTGCACTCCCTTTTTAATCAGTGGAAGCTGTAGACCCTTCTAAGGAGTGATTCATGTCTCAGACATTCATTTTCCTAATGGAAAATTGGAAAGCTTCAGCACTCTTGAAACTCTCTGTCAGGCATTTAGAAAACTCTCAATAAACTCCAGTTATTTCTGTGTCCAAGGCAATGGTTCTCTATATGCTTCATTCTGAATGTGGGGTTTATTAGAAAATGCTGAAATTCTAATGGCAACCACTTTATGTTATGAGTGACACCCTTTAAAGTTCAGGGGAGGAAGATCTCCATTTTGCATAGCAAAGGACTAGTCATAATTGATTGGTGTCAGCAGAAACAGGTAGACAGGCAGCACAAATGTGGAAAATAGCTGAATAATAGGAACAACGTCCAGAATTCCAGGAGAGATGATATCTCATAAAAATAAATGTAAGATGTATGAGGAGATGCACTCACCGAGCTCAGACATGAATCTACACCGACACTGCTGCTGTGTACCACTTTTACAAGAGCTGCAGTACGTTATCACTTCTGACCTATACCTGAAGAAGAAATAACACGTACCTCATAAATGATAGTTCCATGTGAGAAGAACATAAGTTATCTTGGCATTTATTTCTACGTTTGTTGCTGGACCAGCTCAGTTTGTTACTGGTTACAGATCCAGACAGCCTGGATTTTTGTACCAGTCCAGACTGCAAAAGTGCTGGTCCTTCCCTGAAAACACCTTGCAGAAATCTTTTCAGAGCAAATGTGTTTATATAAGTCAATACAAAAGTAAAACAGAAGGGCAGCATGCTTAACTAGAATTTTCTTATTAGTTCCCTCCTTACAAGTTTTCTTTAAAATAGACTACAGACAGTAAGAAAGGTGTTTGCTTGAAACATAACACATACAGATACTAAGTTTTCATTAATACCAAGGCAATCTCCAATGACATACTTGATTTTTTTTTCCTTAGGCTTTCAGCCATTATAAATTCTATTAATGTGTTATGAGCTGTTTTTCTGATTTGATTCACCATAATTGCAAAATTTTGGTAGCATTTTCAGATTTCAGTCCATAATTCTCACTTAAATGATTAAGATTTCAGTGCCTAGCTGCTCATTGTCTTTGATTTTCTTATGTGGGAGTCACCACTCAGCTATCTGCAGAGAAATACTCTCATGGTTTGTGAGCATAGTGTGGCTAGTATAAGCTTTTGTGTATCACGGATTCATAGAATGTTTTGGATTGGAAGGAACCTTGTGGTGGTTTGACCCTGGATGGAAGCCAGATGCCCACCAAAGCTGCTCTATCACTCCCCTTCTCAGCTGGACAGGAGAGAAAATATATTGAGGGGCTTAGGAGTCAAGATAAGGACAGGGAGAGATCAGTCTGCAATGGGCATTGTGGGCAAAACAGACTCAACACAGAATAAAGGAAAGAAAACTCTCTAATTTATTGCACTACACTGCACACACAGACCAGGTCTTAAAGAACCTCCCCCCACCCCTCCCTTCTTAGCAGACATCCCTTTAATCATGATTTTGATCCCTTCTTCTCCCCATTGTGAGACAGGGAGGGGCAGGGAATGGGGTTTCAGTCACAAGTTGTTTTCCTTCCTAGCTGGGGGGAGGTGTGGGGTGTGGGGGAGGTGGTGGGCATTCTGCACACCCTTCCCCTGCTCCAGCATGGGGTCCCTCCCACAGGTGACAGTCCTCCACGAATGTCTCCAACATGAATTCTTTCCCACAGGGCTTCAGGTCTCCCCAGCTGCACCCCACTTCTATGGGGTGCAGTCATATATCATAAAATGTCTCAGTCTCTCAGGCTCAGCCTGCTCCAGCCTGGTCCTCCATGGAGTCACAAGCCTCCCCAAAGCAAACCTGCTCCCGTGCGGATCTCTCACTCATCTCTCTGTCTCTGTCTCTTTCCACAGGCTGCAAGTGCTGGCAAAGGCTCCAAGGTGGGTCACAGTGTCTCCTGTATGTCTACACCTGCTCCAGCGTGGGGTGTCTCCATGGGCTGCAGGTGGGGTCTTGGCCTTTTCCATGGGCTGTGGGGGGACACCTACTCCACTACAGATTTCTCCACGGGCTGCAGGGGCATCTTGCTCTCTGGCACCTGGGGCGCCTCCTTCCTCCCCCCTTCATCAGCCTTGGTGTCTGCACAGTTTCTTACATCTTCTCACTCCCTTCTCTGGTGGCAAAAAGGCTGTTTGCGGTTTTTCTCTCCTAAATGTGATTCCCATTCTCTGTCACCGTTGCTGATGGGCTTGGCCTTGGTCAGCAATGACTCCAGCCTTGAGCCAGCTGGTGTTTCCTCTGTCAGGCCTGAAGAGAGCTTCGGGCTGCTTCTTGCAGAAGCTGCCCCTGCCGCCGCCCCTTCTCCACCAGAATCCAGCCATGCAAAACTACAACAGACCTCAAACATAATCTAGTTCCAGCCACTGTGCCATGGGCAGGTACCCCTCCACTATACCAGGTTACACAAAGCCCCATCCAACATGTTGGAAACCTGTGCCAGCACCTCACCAACCTCACAGGGAAGAATATTTTTCCTTATATATGATCTAAATCTTGAAGCCATTACCCTTTGTACTATCAATACATGCAATTTTAAACAATCCCTCTCCAGGGATTTTCTTACAGGCCCTCTTGAGGTATTGAGAGGTTGCTAGAAAGTCTCCCCAGGACCCTTCTCTTCTCCAGTCTGAACAAGCCAAATTCTCTCAGCCTGCCTTCACAGGAGGTGCTCCAGCATTCTGATCATCTATGTGACTCTCCTCTGGACTCTCTCCAACAGCTCTATGTCTTTCTTGTGCATATAGCTGGTTGGAGTACCTCAGGGAAAGTCTCACAAAAACAGTGTAGAGAGGCAGAATCACTTCCATTGACCTTCCTATCACACTGCTTTTGATATAGCTCAGGATACTGTTCACTTTCTCAGCTGCAAGCACACGCTACCAGGTCATGTTGAGCTTCTAATTCACCAGCATCTCCAAGTCCTTCTCCCATGTAGCTAACTGAAGATGCTGGCCATGTTTTCATTGTTATGTCTGATGCCAGCACTGAGTCTTTTATTGTCACCAACCACAGGGGAAAGTTTTAATAAAGTCAAAGGTCTCAATTACTTGGTCTGTATCTATTGGCACGTACACTTAGTATTCATTGTTGTCTGCAGGGTCTTAATGCAGATATATATTACACTCAGTCCAAGCACCTGCTATTGTCAGAGAATGTGCAGGAAAACAATTGACACACATACGCTTTAGTAGTATTTCCAGAGATTTAACTTCTGTTTAGTCTTTCTGCTGCTCTTTGCTGTAACCACTTCAGAGAGAGGACACTACACTCTTTGCAGGGTGGACATTATACAGATGTTTCATCTATTTTCCACTGACCTTAAACTGTCATCTGATCTGGATAGGTTACGGATGCAGAACTAAAAATGTTCTGAAGGTTTACAGTTTTGTATGGACATAGAAATGAGGACTGCAAAAGATACTAAGACTTTGCCACATCTATGAATTCAATGCTGATATATAGAGCTGAAGAAGAACAGAATCCATCTTTCGTATCAAAGATCAAAGATCAAAGATTACATGTTGCGTCTGTTAATAATACACAGTTTAGAAAGATTTTGAGTCCAAACATGTGAGGTAGCTACCAGCTCTGAATCTCTGAATGTTTCAATATTGTCACAAAGTCCACATTATCAGATTTATTCCCTGCTTTGCTCCATCCTGTAACAGACCAGACAAGCTCTGCTCGGCACTACTTCACCATGTGTTTATTCTCTCACCCTAGTACTTTTCATCACATCTCTAAAGAAGGAGATAGACTAGGCACAGCTCTTCCTCAGCCTCCTGATTCACAAAATTTACCCCACCCCAGCGAAATGCTGGAGCATGACTGTTAGGTCAATTGGTCCTAGAAAGAGAATATGTGGGGAAGGGAAGAATCTGAGCGAGGTCAGGAGGAAAACAAAGACTGTGAGGCAGTCCTTGTGCTGTAACTTTCACACTAGCATACATTTCCTTCAGGACAGGTCCTGACTGATAGATCTATAGATTTACTGTGGGGCAGTAGAGCCTCATCCCCTTTAGAGCCTTCTAATGCACTAGAACCCCTTGCCTAGTGGTTTACTCTGGTTCCTGATACAGTCAAGTCTTTCCAGGTATCATTTTCTGGAAAGATTTGAGTAATATTGTCCATCACTTACAATTCCTTTATAATTATCAGATTGCACATTTTTTTTACCTTGGCCCCCTAACTACAGTACTTACTATGGAAATGGCTCCTTTTCAAAAAGTTCTCCGTGGTGTTCAGCTGCACTATGTACTGTGGTCTGGAAGAATCTGGACTGTGTTACTTGTCATCAGAAATGTATCCAGGATTTTCTAGGATTTGAGAGAGTTTGAATTTGAGAATCAGGTTTTGCCCGTTAGAGTGATCCCTAGGTGCCAAAGGGAAAGTCTGAGTTTAGAGCTGCTGTTCTTCAAAGTTTGGCGGTATTTAAAGTGGATGTTTCAGGCCTAACTCTGCTTGTTATATTTCCCAAAGCTTTCCTGCCATTGTACATTCTGTGCTATAATAACCAATGCTCTAGCACTCGACTGCACTACTTATAATGCTCCCAGTGCTACTTGACTCTGCTACTAAAAATGCACCTGATGATAATGCCACTTGCCCACTACTTCCTAATGCACCACCAGTTGGCTCATTACTGGATGCCTGGAGGCAAAGTGAACTGTCCCAGTCTTTCCCTCCACATTGGCAAAGATAAGGGTAGCATAATAAATACCACTCAGCCATTCAATTTCCCAGTTCCACTGAGTTCACGCATTTGGAATAGGTTGTAAATTCTCTTGAACACAATCACCCATAGATTATCACTGATGCACATACACTGAACTTTGTGCTCTTTATTTCAAAACAAGCAGTGTCTTCAGCAAAGCGGCTCAGCTCAGCTGCTTTCCAGTCTTCATGTGCAGTAGATTGTATCTTTAACAAATTATTAATGTTCCTATTACAAACTGATTTGTTTTATATTTTTGCTGCTAGCAATGGTCTAATTATTTTCATATTACTGTGTGGTCATAATGGTAATTGTCCTCAATTTACACACTGACTAAGCATTTACTTTCACAGATTTGGAGATTGTGAGATTACTGATGAGAAAAAGCAGAGAACGTAGAAGTTTAATATAATTAGTTGTAAGGGGAGTCTCTAATAAGGAACCATAAAAACTCAATTTCCACTGAAATGATAATTTTACACATTTTACAAAGTATGGGTTTTGTGTTGGTGTTGTTTTTTGTTGTGTTGTTTCCTCCTTCCCCCCCTGCCCTCAGGTGCAGAACAAGCTGATGTTACTGTTGCAGATATTTGATCATTCTACTTGTTTGTCCTTTGTAGTTTTTTGCTTTTTTTTTTTTTGTTTTAGCTCCTTAAGGAGGACTATGACATTAGAGATAATATGTAGAGGTTAATTCATTGTATCAAGGACGAAGACCTAACTGTTCTGTGTATTTTATGATATTTAAGGAAGACCAAGAAATCCCGGCCCTGCCATCTTTAGCAGAGTCCAGATTTTGCCTTTGCATTGGCAAGACACACACATGTGTATAAGCATCCACCAGAGAGAAAGTGTGTGGGGGATAAGATAAAAACAAAATAAACAAATTATCACACAAGAAGTCTGAGCTTGCTAACAGCTTGTCCATTGTCTGTGAGCCCTGTAGGTTTCACAGGGGAGACACGTTGTAAATAGTGATTTGACAGTAATTACGTGGATTTGTGAAGGAATGTTTGCTGTGCATATTGAAGGTAGCAAGTTAGAGCCTGAGCTCATCACCCTAAGGTCTTTTTATAGTTAATAGACACAAACATCTGCAAAGTGGAATTCATCTGCTCTTTGCTAGATTTCTGTCTGAGGTTGAGTACCAGCTGGGAGGTGTCAACTGCTCTCCATTAACTCTAAGGGAAGGACAAGAGTTAGACTGTTCTTAGAAAACTGAATTTTAGATGCCTAATTTAAGCAAGATCAGTCCCACATGTAGAGGGTTTATGTTAGCCACCATCACTCATAAAATAGGGTAAATGACAATGAAAGGAAGTGCTTTTAAAAAAATATTTTCCAAGCAAAACAGTCATGCTAGTGGAGCTTTGATAGCTTCAGCTCACTGTTCTGTCCCCATAAAATGTGATTACAAAGGAAAAAAAAGAAGCTTTTACTCAAGAGAAGCGTTATTTCTAATGCATTATACAGAAGACCCTGCAATCATGCATAGTTATGAAAGTTGTGCAGAAAAATATTGAAAAATATTTGTGTAGCAAACCCAGCATTTTGTGCCGTTTTGAATATTTTTAACAGATTGTCTTATGTTCACCTGTAAATTCATAATGGTAGATTTTTCAAAACCGCAGATTTTCATCATGTGACATCAGAACCACAGTATTTAGGAAAATAGCACAGTCTATGAAGGAGAAGTAGTTGTTGCAATACAAGTAACTCCATTAATTAGAAATCTAGTTTGACAAGTTATAACCCTTCTTCCTAATTTTAATTCTACCTGGTGGATCTGTAAGAATGAGTTATTAATGCTGATATTCTGAAATGCCACTTAGGTCTTGTGTAATCAAAGAACTGTATTCTCTCAGAACACAAAGGAACCCCTAGTGTGAATTTGTAATTAACATGCTGAAGGGGATGTTTCCACCCATGTACTGAACGCAGTTGTTGGGGCTAATAAACAAGCACAATGGATTCATCCTTTCAACATGATCAAAGAATACATAAAGATACAGGCACAGGTAATTTTGGGAAGTGTGGAGACATTGCTTAGCATAAGTTTATATCAGAAGAAGGATGTTAGATCTGTGGTTTTGGATATGAATAATTTCCAGAAGAGATAGAAAAACATCTTGCCTAGACGAGCAGCAAGATGCACTGTGTAGTATTAGACAAAAGATAAGGCAGCAGCTTTGGTACAAGTGAAACCCAGCACCACTCTACAGTCGTGCCTGTAACTGGGAAGATCGGGAAGCCTTCTGAACTATGAGGCCTATTTATAACTGACACAAAGCTTTTGGGAAGGGAGAATATCTTTTATCAAACCAACAAAACAGGCAGCTTTTCATGCACAATGGTCTTTCTTC
The DNA here is from genome assembly GCA_013400835.1 of Zapornia atra. Lineage (NCBI taxonomy): Eukaryota > Metazoa > Chordata > Aves > Gruiformes > Rallidae > Zapornia > Zapornia atra. Next base: position 43,357 of record VZTU01000859.1, read on the forward strand.
AGGTCACTTCAGGCTCGTGAGTCTATTTGTTATTTGGTGGTTTGTTGTTTGGGTGTTTTTTTTTCTTTTTCTTTTAACATGTATCAGTTCATTATAAAAGATACTGCCTCCATACAAAAATTCCTTTGCTTGAGCCCTTAGGACATCATGGTTACTGTATATGCCACCTTAATGGCTGCCTTAAGCAAACTGACCAAAGGCTGAACTTGCCATGCCTTAGTTATGTTCCTGTAAAATTTAAGCTGAGCACAGAAATCAGTGAAGTTTTTTTATCAGGAGGTGAACCATGGCCAGGGGGTGGCCTCATTTAGCTATTTCACAGTAAGAGTACTGTAAAGATACAAGAGACTTATCTTGTCTGATTTGAGGGTAGGGTGGCTACTCTAGTTAGCAGATAACCCACTGACAGGAATACCCACTATATTTCAATGAAGGTGCAGTCCAAAGGTGCTGATGAGAAGCAACACCTATTCATAACAGCCTGTTGCATTGCTGTAACCTCTATGAAAGGAAAAAGTCTTGTTTTACTATATTTACTATATTTACTATAAATTACATTACTGCTTAATGAGCAGTGTTTGATGCTTAGTTTAGGAACAAAATCATATTTAGACCCATTAAGACATGTATGAGTAAGTGTACCATTGAATGCTCTGGCTATCTTTTATCTTCATCCTATGGATACTTGGGTATAGCCAACATTTGTAGAAAAAGAATTTCCAGACTAAAAAATATGTGGTTTTCCTCCTTACAATAGCAAGCCAAAAATATTCCAGAAGTCATATTTAACTCTTGATCCTTGTGCCAGGATCTAAGGATATGACCTCTGTACTATATATATAATACATAAATACCTACTAGTTATCAAAATAAAATATCTATAACATAACACATACTGGCAATAGGGAAGGCTGATAAATCCTGCTCTTAGCTGAACAGTCAGCAAAGTACTGAAAAGTAAAAAAGTAGTTGAAAACCTAAATAAACAGAAGCCTTATCTATCTATCTCTCAGCAAGCTAGCTAGATAGCATCTTAGCTTTTCTTTCAGGGTAGTGCCTATTATCACACAATCTAAACACCTAACACTCTAAACAACATGCAAACTGAAGAAGCTGACAAAATACTTGCCTGGAACATTGCAAATCTTGCTATTTTGTGCTATGTTTGCACAGCTCATGCATGAATGCTCTCCCCATCTTACTGAGATTTTGTTTGTTAAGATAGTGAGGATAAATGAGGAAATATATATTTTGTGACTTGAACTGAAAGTGCAGAAACATTTCCATTGTTGCACACTGCAATTTATTTATTATTTTTTAACATGAAGGTTTATGGTAATGAAGAGGAGTTCATGGACATAGCTTTCTCTGTTTTCTAAATCTTATTTTATTTATTAATAATTTTAAATGTCACGAAGCCTCAGTTGGCTACATGTGACATTACTTCTTCTGAAAAGAATATCTTGTGGATTGTTAAATTATCAATTCAGTTGGTTTATCTTTGAAACTAAAGAGACCAGAAAGCAAAGAGGAGCCTTGGGGAATTCATAGTAAATCTAACCAGATACAAAAGCATTTGTAAATCTCTGTGCATCTTTGTGTTATTTTTCTTTGTGGTAACTGTATATTTCAGGAAAATGGTTGTGGTACACTGATGCAAATCTATTAACAGTCACTCCATATTCTCTAATAGACAATACGGTATATGTATCTATACATTCTCTACATATATAGATACATACACACATATATATATATAAAGTATATATATACACTTTCTGAACAATATTCATTGCTTGTTTTGGAGGATCCCATAATGGCCTTTCTTAAACAGAACTCACTCTGGAAGTCATATTAAGCTCCTGAAATTAAAAACAAAAGATGGAGCAAAATACCACAAAGACCACTACTGTAACNTTTTTTTTAAAAAACTGATCTCTGGCCCTGTTTCAGGCTTCAGCAGTTATATACCTACCTCAGAGTCAACTTCACACCAGTGGAGAAGAGGAATCTTCTTCAAACAGTTTTGCCATCTGTAAGATCCATTTATAAATCATTTGCCTCTGCTGTTTCAAACCCATCAGCAGTTATGCACATGGATAATTTTATGGACTGGGATAGGTCCTTGAATGGGTAGAGACATGCTCCAACAGTTATTCTACCTAAGTGCCAAACTGTTTGCATCAAGAAGGATTTAAGATTCTCCATCAGGGGCTAGGTATTATAGATGTTTTTTACAGCTCCTAGCCATTGTCCTCCATCTTACTGAAGACACTTCTTGCCCTGGCTCATAAATGTTCACCCAGCACAGGGATGGATGCACCTCACTCAGAAGCCAAGTGAGTTGACACCATGAATGCTTGGATTATAGACCACCTAATGAGCAGAGGGGCAATTAGAACAAATTCAGAAATCGTAGGTGAACACACAGAAAGTAAAAGAACTGGAGAATTCTCATTTGGCCCTGTTGTTATTCATGGCTAGAGAGTAAAGATCTGTGTCTGTGACAACTGCATTGGTGTTTATCAGCAAGACAAGTGTTCTTAAATGAAGATTAAAAAACGGCATTGCCTGTTCATAATATTGTATCAATTCTATCTAGTTTTCATGGTATATGTAAATTATGTTTTGGGTTTGATGTAATCTACAAAAATATGATTAAAATGCTTTTTCTGTTTATTTCATTCTATCATCCATGATAAGATGGCATCCCTGAATTGAAAAGCCATATTCATTAATAATATAGCCCCATATTTTCAATAACTGCTTTGAAAAAGATGGGTTTTATCCAAGCAGCAAAGTAAAAGCTTCAGCGGAGTTTCATTTCTCTGCAAGTGGAAAAGAAATCTTTGGAGTTTTCAGTCTCCACTCAGCACACACTATTTCCACACAGCTGTGTTACCTCCTACAGAGCTTCACTCCCAGGACCTGCCTTTCATCAGTTATTCTCCGCTCTGCATTTATCTTCCCTGCCTGCACTGACAGCACAGGGCTAGATCACCCCCTCCAGAGGCACACTCCGTATCTATAGGATCAGTCTCTAGCTGGGGTCACCCTACACGGTGCTCTCAGCGTTTCTTCAGACAGCGCGGTGCACGCAAGGGTCTGCATTATTGTAGCTGCCTGTTTGTGCCTGCTTGTAGGACTGGAGGTAGGGCGGGCTCCAGGGAGAAAGAAATAAAGCAGCTTCAGTTTGCTGTTTCCTAGGAGATTCAGTCGGGGAGTGGTAAGGGTGGCTCAGCCTGTTTGGAAATCCTGTTCTCTCACTGAACCAGCAAGACCTGCTGACAGGCAGCTCACCCTGTGAGCACTGCTTGGGGGTACTTTTGTGGCAAATCTTGCTTGCTCAGGGTGGCTTGCTGAGGCAACCGAGCATCCTGGGCTTGGGCCAGAGGACCACTCAGAAGAGAGGATGGCCCGCAGAGTTTGGGAGAATTTGGAAGTGGTGACTCCAGCTTTTAGTAGAGCAACAATGTGCAACCAGAGCTAAACTGTACTTGGTGTGTCTGAGAAAGAGGTGTCCCAATAAAACCCAGTAATCTCACATTAGTTGTATATGAAGCTGAAGTACAGCTTTTGAATGATATTTAAATATACAGAGATGAAGGGGGTAAAATGGCCCCTCAATTAGCAACTGGACGGCATCTGACTGAACTTTTGTAATTGAGCTTGTCTAAAGAGATTAATTTAGCACCTAATCTACTTGGATTCAATGCATATGGAAAATTATTACATACTTGGAATAAAAGGTGGATTAGCACAAGATCACAGTGTGGGAACTACAAAAAATTGTGATTAGGTAAAAAAGAATTGTTGGCTGATCCTCAAGGATCAGAGCAAACACTATGGAAAATATCAGCAATACCTTGAGTACGAAAAATAGTAGTGTGTTAATTTTTTTCAAGAAATACAAATGTAGCCGACATTAACAATATGGAAGATGATCAGAATGTCACATGGGAAGAAATGGATAGGCCTGAGAACTGGGACGTTTGTGGTTTAATTAGTTTGAAATGTGGGGTAATGAACATAGGGAGTGATGAGAATTTCTTCAGTCAGAACTTCTGCAATCATCCGAAGGCCCACTGGTTGAAACAGGAAGACTTAAGGGTATTAGTCAGTCAAAGAATTATTATGCACCACCTAGGTGCATGTAACAGTAAAAAATGGAAATACAATTCTCAGATGTATCCAGTGAGGTTTTTACAAAACGCAAGCATTAAGTATTAATTAAAAGTTGCACTGGTGAGACGCTATCTGGTATAGAGTTTCGAATTCCAGTCATAAAAACTCAACAAGTTAAACTCTTAATGGAGCAAGTGGAGAGAGGAAAATAGTTCATAGTACACCTATAGGAACATAATGCTTGCTTTGTGCCCAAAGCTTATCAATTTGTTTAACATGAGAAAATGAAAAGCAAGAGTACTTTTGGTCTGTTTGTATAAAGATATGACAAAAGTAGGTGAAGAGGAAAAGGAAGGCCCATTAAAGTTAAGGAACAATTTTGTCATAAATAAATAGGACATAATAAATGTGGCATAGAAATTGAAAAAAAAATTCTAGAAAAATCTTGTAATAGAACTAGTGGTGGCAAGAAACTATATTAGTTTAAGTGCATAACGCCTTCAGTGAAAGGGATTTAATAATGTGATTGATTATGATGAAGGAGAGCTGGAGTTGGTGATGCAGAAATATCCCAAAGCAAGGGACCTCATGTTGGAGCTGGGAAAATGAGGCCAAAAATGACGGAGACACAGATTTTAAAAAGACCGATATTGTCCTTACACATATAGACCTAGCCTGTTGGAACTCAAAATAACATTTAACTGAACAAACCAGCAATGTGCAATAATGAAAAAGAATCTAGCAGAAGACTAAGCAACGGAAAGGAAAAAATTGCTGTATAAATGATTCAATGGAAAATAGCAGTTCTACTTTGCTATGTGCATATCAGTGATACATATGAATGCACACATGTATGTAGATATGTATCTATATTGATCTACCTACCCATGTGGATTGTCAGGGCCCCATGGGCATCACTTCCCAGCCTGGGGTTGGCTGCCTAGGCTGAGGGCCAGCTCACAGTGTGACAGTCTATCCCTGTCCCTTCTTTGATGGACTTTGCTCATCTTGAAGCAGACCCATCTTTAGCAACCCTGACATTAAACTGCTTTCATGATCTGATACTGCTTCTTTGAGAGGACTGATTTTTCTGCTCTGGGGACCCGGGGAGGAATTTGATGTTCTTCCTTTCCAGCCTGTAAGTCCGGGATTGCTCACAGTGTTGAGGAGCAGCAGGAGAGTGGTTGAGCAAGAAGTTTGAGTGTGGGTGGGATGTGCAGAGAAGCCTGGCAGCTGGAAAGCACTTGAGCTCACTCTTTAGCAGCTGCCTGCAATCCCAATACTTGATTTCTTCTGTCAATACAAACCTGGAAAATATCTAAGCAAATGAAATCCAGATGGTTTCTTCTGAGTATGCAACTGAACCAGTTAGGAACACTGAAGACACGAGCACTTCACAACACAATATGCTAAAGCTCTCCTTGACAGACAGAAATGCTGAAAAACTAGTCCTAGTGCTGATGAAGTGCCAGTGGGTACAGCAGAGCTAGAAGAGAACACTGCAATTCCTCTACAGTCCCAGGCGCTGCAATGGCATGTGTCCAGGGTGTTTTAAATTCTGGTTTGGATATTGCACATACCTCTATTTGGTACGGACTCTCCTGCAGTATCACTCTCATTTCAGCAAAAGCAGTACAGAAATGATTCACGTTCCTAGGTAATTTCCATCCGCATTGCTGCAGAGAAAGGAAAGGGAGTTCATTTTCTTTTGCAGTTTCCAACACTTGAGACCAACCAACTTAAAACAAAGATTTTTTTTTTCTTTTCTGCCTTCTCTTTCTCTCTTTTCCCTCCTGGAGTGTAAAAGAGAAATTGTATCTGTGAAAATAAACAGCATGTTACTATAACACTTCCCCAGTCCCAAGTATTTTCTCAGACTGTTTTTTTTGGGTTTTTTTCACCCTGAAGATCTTACAGTACTGCTCTGGTGTATTGGAACAACCCACCCCCATGCTTCCCCCCAAATTCCTGTATGTAGACTATATTAATGAGTTCCACGTAGACTATAGAATATTCTAAATACACAGGAAATATTTTAATGTGTTTCCCAAAAGCAAAGTTTCTTCTAAACAGAAAGTGACTGAATTCTCAGTAAAGCAACTTTCATATCTCATTTTTCTGATTTCACAGTTGTTAGCATCTGTGTGTGTTTTGCTGTTTTTACTTGAGTGCACTGATCAAATGTTAGCATTTGATTTATCTTAATGAGGATGGTAAATTGGATGATAGCGAAAGAGAGAAAGACCCAACATGAAAAGAAAAATGTTGCAGGGAGAAGAGTAGACCAAGAGAGTTACAACCATTTCCTGTTAAGGTCCTCAGGAGTGTTTCCACTTATTTCACTGAGCTTTAGCTCTTGTAATTTTTTTTTTTTTTTTAAAGAGATTGAGGTTCATTAAAAAGTGTGACACATAAAAAGTGTGACAAAAAGAAGTACAACTCTCACGTTCTGGAGAGTTATATGGAAAAAGAAAACAGGAATTACTTGATTTTTAACTTTTTTTTAAAATGCAAGTACTTTTAAACTGATGCTCTTTTTCCTCAGAATTGCAGGAATATCTGTGTTGGAGAGGGTTTCTTGGGTTGTTTTGCCTGGGTCAGAATAAAAGAGGATCCCGTGAATTGATGGAAGTACACAAAGTCTTTTCTCTGCCTCGTGCACCTAATTTCATCGTTAACATGTTCCTTGACACATTGTTTGGTTGAGAGCATGAGCCCAGGCATGATCCGGAGTGGACCTGAATGCACAACACAGATGGAAAAAAGAGATCTTTGCTGTGGAGCTTTGCCTTCCCTCTTCAGCTTGTGGCCAGAGCACGGACGCTTCGACTCATTTTATGAACTTGCACAGAGATGGCCCGTGAGTCCTGAAAACGAAACGCTTTACCCCTGTGAGGTAAAGCGTTCTTACGACCAAAACTGCTGCCTGTTTTTAAATTGGCATAACACTAATGATGCCAACACAGTAAACATTTTGCCAGGACTTCTCAGAGTAGTCTCCCCTGACATAACACTGATTGTTTATTTTGAAACGTTTTCAACATTGCTTCTTCTGTCTTCTGTTATGTCAGCACTTGCAGAGTGTCATTTTTCTGATAAATTAATTTGTTGTTTTGAATTCACAGAAGTAAACTATGAATGGGGTAGAATGAGGCAGACAAACAAAGAAACAAACAAACATGACAAAATGTAGAAAACTGGGAATACCTACTGAAGTCAGTGGATTTGAAAATGTCCTCTTATTCGTAGTGTTACTTGAAAAGCAGTACAACCCTAGCCTCTCAGCAAAAACAGGGTAATTTGTGCTATAAATTGTGGAATCTTCTATGTCCGTGGATGGAGAGAGGCATCTGCATGATGTGTAGTTGCAGGAGCATGGAGAGAGGGAGTCTCATCTGAGACCCCTCTCATATTACATGATAATACATCCCAGTGTAGACAGGGTAACTACTTGGCTTTTGGCTTAAGACTTTCAACATGGTGACCTCAAAGCTGAGGATTCCTTCTTCCTTTACAATAATTTTCCCACTGCCTTGCTATACAGCACCCACACCCCTCCCCCAGTGATTTAAGTGAGGGGTGGACATGGAGTGCAGGGCAGAAAAAAATGCATGATCACACAGCTTTAGGAGTTAAGTTGAAATTCACCATGCAAGAGCCTCTGCAACTCTTACCTCCATCAGCTGTTCTGTTTGGAGAATGTGGGTACACACTGATCCACAGTTGGCAGTTACCCCTAATTTAGATTGCAGATGTCAAGACAATGTGTGTATGTAGGTGGACCAAGAAATTAAGAAAAAGAGGTGTAGGTGGGCCACCAGATGATTACGTGCAGAAATAATGAATATTGTTTCTTCTATGTATATGGTTGTTGCAGAAGTCTAGATTTCTCAGGGTCTCCTAGAAGTACTGGAACTAATTCCAGTATTCCAGTGCTCTGCTGCACCCTCTGTACTTGAAAATTAAGCTTTAAGGACTGGTTAGCTTAGTGTCATAGCCAACAAGGTATGAAATTTTGTAGGACTTCTGAATGACCCTCACCAAGTCCACATTTCAGCATTCCACTCCTGTTCAAGAGAACTCTTGAGAAGATGAAAGGTGCCAAACACCTATTTTGGTCTCATTGACTTAATTCCTGCTCTTCAAAGCCTTGGCCTTAGGTAGATACATATGTGTCACAGTCTTGTAAGGCAACAATCCAGTTCTCTGCAGGGTGACCTTGGCTCCTGCTGAAGTCAGTTTTGTACACACAGCAAGGCATTAATTCCCGTGAATAGTCTGATTATAGAGAAGTGTACTTGACCCCACAGGGGTAGAAAGTACTAGGTCCCCATGAGAAATCAGCCCTGAAGGCTTTAAGTTGTTGATATTCAAGCTGACTTAGACTGTCCATGCTGGGGAAGGAAGGAAGGCACGCTAAGGGCTTCAGCTCATCGTAGTTCTAGAAGAAAGAATTGTCTATTGTCTATTCCCAGTAAAGGGAATAATGCTGTAGAAAGGCTATAAAGCTGCCATCCTCTTGTAGAAGTTAAAGTGACAGCCGTTCAATCCAGCTCAGCCAAGTGTTCTCAGGTCCCATTTCAAGGGAAGCAGACAATGATGAATTGAACAAAGCAGGTGGGCTGGTGAGACATAACAATGGAAGACACAACCCGCAATGGGGCAGAGCAGTCCTGTGGTTCTCTCTGCTTTGTCTCCTTTTTTCCGTCAGTCCCACTTGAGGAAGGATATGACTTAGCACTCAGGAGAGGTGGTAAAGCCTGAACATTGTTTTTCAGGAATGTTTTTAAACTCCTTTATCTTTTTTTTTTTTTTTACGACCCCAGCCCCAAAAGGTAAATGTTCTTTTAATATATAAGGAAAATAAGCAAAGCTTTTGAACTCATGTCAGTCCAAATGAAAGCCGTTTCTTTGGATTTTTATTTTTTCTTTTTAGCTTTTTGCAAGTATTATTTTATCGTTCTGTTTCTCTTTTAATCCCCCTTTGTTTCATTTGGCAGCTGCAACAATAGTTTCTAGCCTCTGGCAAGGAAAACAGATGAGCAAATATTCTCTGTCTTGGAAGCTAAATGCATTGCCCCGGCGACCGGCCTCTCCAGCTTTCCAGCTACCATGAGTCCTGAGCCTACTCTTAAATTGGTAAGTCAGCAGCCATGCCAGCACAACGCGTTGCCAGAATTGTTCAATCAGGCCAGTCTATATTGATTTATTCTTAACTGTATTCAGCATCAGTTCCTCTGTTTTCTGTTGGTTAGCTGCACTGTCACAGGCTTTGATTCACCACCCCTTCTACTGCAAATCCTATGAACACATTATCAAGCAGCCAGTGCACCTCGGATTTGAAGCTGACAATACAGGATCAATGTCCCAGGGGTTCAACCCTGAATTTCAATAATTCAATTAAATTCCTTGAATACTGGATTCAGCCAGAACATTGATTCCACATTGCTTACACGTTCATGTATGAGGCATCCTCTGCAGAGAACCTGCATATAGTCCCCTTGTTGGTGTATAACGAAGGGAAAAGAGAAGATATTGAACTGGAGGAAAGATAATCAAGCATTGAACCTGCTGAGCCTATTATGTGAAAAAGTGTTCAGGAAGATGCTGCAGCGGCTGAAGCCACTGGAGGATACTGCATGTAAAATTGGGGTTCTATTAAAAATGTATAAACATATCCAGGATTAGGTTTTAAAGCTATTGCTACAGGTATGAAATGAGCTTAACTGAGAACTCCTGGGTTCCCTCTAGACTCATTTACAACTAACTGAGGGAAAAAAATAAACTCTTTTATTGCTTGAATAATTCTATGCTACCTATAACAGTAGTTAATAGTTAATAAGGATTTATGCCTCTCATAACTGAAAGGTGTATCTAGTTCCAGCAAGTGGGAAGGCTTATGTTACAGATACTAGTAATTCATCCCCCATTACTTTGTTCACAAACAATATAGGAAGGAAGGAAGAAAGAGAAAGAAGTACTCTGGGCAAGCAAGTATATCTGAAACTGCATTTATTAACACATAAAAAGGTTCTTTAAAGAATGTCCCGACTTCCAGGCCCAACCCCAACCATCTCCAGAGCTGTTTGTTTGGATGCAGAAGTCTAGAATCGCGTAGTGCCCTCAGTGAATAGTTATTCCTGCCAGGTGTAAATATAACAGCCTCCCTCCCATTCAGCAGCAGCTGCAAATCTGTAACAGCAGCACGCACGGAGTAGTGATAAACTCTCCTCCTTAGTCTGCAGCTGGAAGCTCCTTGGGACCCTCATTACCTCTTTGGTGGGTGTTCGCACAACGCCCAGAATGAGAAGTTATAGTTTTATTTTAAGAAATAGCTTCAACCTTTGCTGTAACTGAAGGAGGTAAAATAGCAGTAATTGATAGTAATAACAACTGTGAAATAGACCTCCCAGACAAAAGAAAGATTGCCATGGCTAGGCGGCCTATGTGTTTCGAAGAGGACATTTGTCCTTATGATCTGATTTGCAGGTCATTTTTTATTGACCAGTAAAGGGCAAGTCATTCCACTTTTAACAATTTTACTGGGACTTCAATTAAGAAAAATTCCAATTGTTTTTAATTCAGCATCGTGGTTACTGAACATTTAAGGAAAACATAGAATCATAGAATGTGTTAGGTTGGAAGGGACCTTTAAAGGTCATCTCGTTCAACCCCCCTGCAGTAATTGGGGACATCTTCACTAGATCAGGTTGCTCAGAGCCCCATCAAGCCTGACCTTGAATGCCTCCAGGGATGGGGCCTCCACTACCAGGGATGGAGCCTCCACATCAGATAAGGATGTGTGGCAAATGGTCCATATAGAACATAGCATAATAATACCCTAGAAAGTAAGCATTTATAGGCCTTTCAATAGCAATACTTGCCCTAGTATAGGCAGCAACAGGGAAAAAAAAGAACACTGTAATTTTAAAAGGAAACAACTTCCCCCCCCGCTCCCATTAAGCTACAGATGTTTCAATTCTATAGGTTAGATTCCTGTATGACTGTTCTGGTTCTTATTTATTTGTTTTAGTAGCAGCCAGACACTCATCTGTATTGAGGTATTGCACAAACTTTCAAAAAACCACAAAAATTATTTTTATAAAACATGAATGAAGATTAATGAAAGTTGAAAATTACAAAGCTTGCATTAAATATCATTACAAGATGGATAAAATCATTTACATATACAACAAATTAACATGTTGTGTAAGCACTGATGTTATTAACATGTGGAGAGGATGAGGACAAATAGATGGGTATTGCATTCTTTTCAAAAGAAAAACAATTTTGTATTTCTTTTTTCAAAAATGCAGTCTGCTTTCTACCTAGTAAAAGTAGTCACCTTTCTTTTTAAAAGCTTTATTCCTTTTGTTGACATCTTCTCAAACCATAGTGAAATCTTCACTGACATTATCTCCAGGGATACCATTTTAATATCTCTTGATAGTGAGGACCTGACCTCTGGCTAGCTGGGTCACGGAGGGCAAGTCTTCCTTCTATACCACCATTCACAATACAGGTCTTTTTTATTTCAATCATTAATTCACTGGTGCAGGGACTTCTTAAAATTTGTGTAGGTAAAGCTAGAATACGCATTTATTTTCGTATTTGTGTCCCACAAACTGGATTGTAATGTTAATGTTAACAATAATATACTTGCTTGAATAAGACTTCAGGATCAGTCCCTTAGTATACAAGTGCAGCGATGGTTCATTATACAAATATGCTTGTGACACAGACTGTTGTCCTTTGTGGCTGAAGCAGAGCTAATCCAATTAATTTGCTCATGAAAGACAAGCTGGTTTTAAAACAGGGTCTAGCACAAAGAGGAAAGGACAGTTTTTTATTAACTTTCTCCCTTGTCTCAAGACATATTTATTGCTTTCTGCTCAAGCAGAAGTAATAAAAGCTTAAGAGTACGACCACTTGCATGAAAAATCTTTTCGCTCTTGTGCATGTAAATAGATTGGACTTTTGATTGAAAATATTCAATGCATTTCTTAAGGCTGAAACTTTAAGGACTTATAAAATGCTTAATTTGGAGACATAACAGTATGTGCAAAACAGTGACTTTCATAATACATGGCAGCAACATTATTAATTAAAGAGGAGGACACTGCAAGGATATGTCAAAGCAAAATAACCTTCACCTAGCAGAAACGGACTGGGTTATAGGTCAATTTTATTGTGTTATAGAGGCAGACACTGTTTTTCACATTGTGTTGCCAGAGATACCAGTGAGATACTCAAGAAGGGTTTTTGCTAAACAGCAAGACCACATAGAAAGCCTCAGTGGTGACATATAGAAATTACGTGATGGAACAGGGATATTTTCTCTTCCTCCATCTATAAAGACTCTTGCCAGTGGTGGCCTTTATGTATCTCTGAAACAAAGGTTGAACATAGCAAAACAGAGTAAATTTGTCCTTTAAAAGGGTGCATTTACTGTGGCATCGAGGGACAACCACGTATTGGCAATTACTTTGCTGGGAGATCTATGAGTTGAGTTGCAGGCTCACAGTTGCAGCAGCTGCTCCCTTTCTGGGTGCTGAGCACGTACTCCTACTGGGCTGGAAACCTCCAAGAGGATCCTGTTAATGAAAGAGACTTTTCTCAGTCCTGAAAATAAAGACAAGTTTATCAGAGTGTCCAGCAGGAAGTTCTTGCCATCCAGATTATGATGCTAGTAGTGATTAGCAGGTTTAAAAAGCTTTATATGCGCTAGCAAGGTAGGATGTACTGCTCATCTCAGGATATATCGAGGCACAAGTTGGGGTAGTATTCTCAAACTTATTATTGCACTGAGAGATAGGGTTGTGCTCAGAGAATTTTATTGTCTGTCTAAAACACCTGCCCTGAGAAGTATTTGTCCAGTTATGAGCAAACTGGTTTCTCTAAGACTCATGGTCCTCTTTGACCTTTATATATTGCAGTTATAAACAGGACAGATCTTCACTCGGCTTTATTTGTTACGGGTACACTGATGTTCAAATACTTTGAAAATTTTCACCAGACAGTGCCTGCACTTCTGTTTAGAACACATTTCTTTTGCACATACAGGCTGTACTGAATTGTGCTGCAGTACCAACTAATAACACAGTCCAGTCTGGAATAGTGGTAATTAGCAGCTACTGAAAACATCGATTGGTCAGTCCATGACTTTCAGGGAAAGCTTATGAAAACCCATAATGCAGCCTGAAGTATGCCATGTTCTGGTGCCTGGAATATGATTTGGAGTCAGGTCACTTTCTCATTATGAGCTTTTGACCTGTATTGGGTGCGTTAAGTAAATATCATCAAAGATAATCCATACTGGAATAATCTTGTAGATAGCTGTGTGGAATTCCGCATTTTCATGTGAGACTAGTGCGCTTTCAGAAAATGGCCTACTTGATTTGGAGGTAGTAATGGAAAAGCATAACACTGAAGCTCATTATATTTCCTGTATCTGGGCATGATACTCCAATTAAAAAAAACCAACAAAACAAACCCCGCAAAGAACGCAAAAGTAATCAAAATAACATTCCCAGTACAAAATAATGATTTAATTCATCAGTGGCATATGAGAGTATTTGCATGTTTTCACAAGTTGGAATCAGCAGCACAGGAACAATCCAGGAGTTGAGAAAAGCATCAGATACACCAGTTTCTCGCTTACCACTGTGACCATGCCACATTTGCTTGATGACTGCCCTCTGGTTGGATTGACCCAGTTTTGCATGGCTGGGTTCTGATTGAGAAGCAGGGGCTGCAGGGGCGGCTTCTGCAAGAAGCAGCCAGAAGCTCTCTGCAGGCCTGACAGAGCAAACACCAGCTGGCCCAAGGCTGGACTTGTTGCTGGCCAAGGCCAAGCCCATCATTGATGGTCACAGCACCTCTGGGAATCACATTTAAGAGGAAAGCAGCTGCTTTTTGCCACCAGAGGAGGGAGAGAGAAGATGTAAGAAACTGTGCAGGCACCAAGGTCAGAGAAGCGGGGAGTAGGCACCCCAGGCACCAGAGAGATTCCCCTGCAGCCTGTGGAGAAGACCATGGTGAACCAGGCTGTTCCCCTGCAGTCCATGGATAATGGTGGGGGAGCAGAGATCCCATCTACAGTCTGTGGAAGACCCCACACTGGAGCAGGTGAAGATATGAAGGATGCTATGACCCCATGGGAAGACTGCATTGGAGCAAGATTCTGGCAGCAAAACCTGCAGCTGGTGGAGATACTGACCCATGCCAGAGCAGGTTTTCTGGGGGACTTGTGACTCTGTGGGGGACCAGGCTGGAACAGTCTGTACCTGAAGGTCAGCACCCCATGGAAGGGAGACATACTGAAGCAATTGGTGAGGAGATGACACCCTGACAGAAAGGACTAACGTTGGAGAAGTTCATGGAGGACTGTCTCCCGTGGGTGGGACCCCATGCTGGAGCAGGGAAAGGGTGTGAGGAATTGCANGGTAAGAAGGGTGTGTGTGAAATCATGACTGAAGTCTGCCAAGAAGGGAGGGGTGGGGGGCAATGCTTTAAGATCTGGTCGCACTTGTCATTATCTGACTCTGGTTTCACTGGGTGTGTAGTGTACTGTAATAAATTAGAGAGTTTTCTTTCCTTTATTCTGTGTTGAGTTTGTTTTTCCCGTGACACTAATTGCAGAGTGATCTCTCCCTGTCCTTATCTCAACTCCTAAGCCTTTCAATATATATATTCTCCCCTGTCCAGCTGAAAAGGGGAGTGATAGAGCAGCTTTGGTGGGCATCTGGCCTCCAGCCAGGGTCAAACCACCACACTCAGTCAACTGAAGCAGCTGGTGTTTTACAGGTGGGCATTTCTACACCACCTGAGTACCCTCACACACATACTCTTACTTGGCTGAGATCAGAGTGTGTCGGATAACGCATGTGAAAGAGTAAATACTGTACTTACATGGCAAAATGTGTACCCAACCCCCCCGTGGTGTGCTGCATAGCATCGGTCCTGCATGTGATTCATTCCCCTTGTGCCCTGATCTGTGCCACTGTTGCTTTTCACCTTCACTGCTGGCTGAGGGTCATCAGCCACTGGTGATTGTTGGACATTCATTTTCTCTGTGCCTTCCATAGCAGCAAAGCTTCTCTAAAGCTTTACAGCAATGCATTTTCCAGCAAATGTGTCCCCTTCTCACCCTCTGTGGCCAGGATGCACTTCAAGAACAATAGCTCTGCTGTTAGCTTTGCTTAGCACTGCAGAGGTGAATACTAAGGTTTAAAAACTTTAGAAATGTTTAAATGGTTCTCCTGGATGTACCTCATCAGTGGTAAAATGGCAATCTTTCTTATTCCAGAAAAGGTACTTTCCTTTTTACTTTCTTGCCTGCTTTCTTGGTTCATTTTATGCATCTTTTTTCTCTCACCTTTTTCATCTGTAACAACATCTTAGATCCTACATCTGTGGATTTTTGTGAGCATCTATTCTGACATCCTTCATGACATAACAAAGAATGTAAGTACTCATTCCTGCATCTATAAGCTTTGGTGGATTAAAGAATACCTTTTACAAAATGTAGGGCCTTCAAGTAGCAGAGGCTCCACCATGTCACAAAATGAATTCTTCTACCAATTGATTGCTTTCATTGTTAAAAATCACTTATTACTAGTCTGAATTTGTCTAGTTTCATTTCTCTAGCCAGTAGAAGATGTTTTGTCATTATTTGCTAGTCAGAAATCTTTCCCTGAATTACACAGTGATCAAACCAATTCATAACCTTTCCCAGGTTGAACACTAGGCTCCTTGAAAAAGTTGGATTTCCCATGTCTCAGGTAGCTCTTTTGTATCTTCATTGTTTGTTTCCAATTTGTAAACATCCTCTTTTGCAGACCACAGAGTTTTGTTACTATTTTATTAACATTATTTATAGGTGTATACTGTGGAATAAACAGTTTGTGCATATTCTCAATATGATTTTTTATTTCTTGATATGACTACTGCTTCGCTTGTTATGTATTCTATCATACCAAGATCTCATGTTTGGAACATCATCTATTTATCACTTCAGAGACAGCACTTTTTCAAATACTATTCCCCCCTTCCTGCAACCCTGACCTAAAGTCCGTTTTCACAGATGCTTATCCTTAAATTTGGTTGTTTTATAAAGTAAGATGCCCAGATTGCCTCATCTTGCTAAGTGAACTAGATTGCTCTGCAGAACTGACCTGTCCTTATCCTAATTTACCACTTCACTGATTTTGTGTAATCTACAGGCCTTGCCAGCAATGATATTTTCTTCCAGATCATTGATAACAATCTTGAATTGTGTTGAGCCAAGAACAGATCATGCTGGGATCTGACTGAAAACATCCCTTTTTTTAGATGATGATTTCCAGATAACAATTATCCTTGCTATCGTTCAGTTTCAATCCGTTGAATAATCACATTGAATGAACCACATTGATTTGTTTGGTTTGGTTGTTGGGTTGTGGTGTTTTCTTTAAATAGAGCAAATTTATTTATCAGAATGTGGTGAACTAGTGGGTCAAAGTATGTATTTATACATAACTTTGTCAGCCATATTTGTAATCTCAACAGGACAGAGTTCCTATTGACAAGACTTGCTTCCCATTAAGTCCTACTGATTAACCTTTATGCGATTTCTTTTTTTCACCCGGTGTGCACAGTGAACCTGAAACTCCACCCCTCTATGAATGCTCCCAAGTACCACTTTGTGGGGAAACAACATTCCTGCTCCAAAAACTGATTCTACATTGAGATCATGTGCCCTCTCTGGGCATACCATAGAATACAACTCCAGGAAGGAAACAGTGTGAGAGGAAGTAAGAACTGGGGAAAAGGGTTACATGACAGTGCATGATTTAATGCTCATTTCACTACTTGGTATGTGAGTTTTGGGGGGGGTTGGTGCTTTTTTGGTTTGGTTTGGTTTTGGGCTGGGTTTTTTTTGTTGTGTGATTGGTTGGGGTTTTTTATCCCTGTTAAAAGCTTTGTGGTCTAAAACAGAAATCTGTGACTTTTCAGGATTTTTTTCTTTGATTTTATTTCTTTTTTTTTTTTCTAATTCTTAATAGCCCAAAAGAGTAAGTGTATGAGTACAAGTGTATAATAAGTAACTTGTATGGGATTACCTTTTTCTTGCTTTTTCTTGAGCTATTGTCAGCTATATCCTAGATGTCATAGAGGTTTCATAGCTACCATGCAGACATTAGTGAAAACATTCAATTCTTCCACACTTTTAAAGCATACACAGAGACACACAATTAGCACTAGATATTAAAGATTCCAATAGCTTTTTTGAGTGAACAATCTGCAGAAAAACTGAATTACAGTAGTGTCTTAAAAATTTAGCATAGACGATTTAGATTCAGATCAATGCAAACATTAAATTTTGAAGACTTTTGGCTTCCCCCACATATTTAATAGTCTGGCCCCAAATACCACCTTAAAATGACATTTCTGGCTTAGGAAATCTGAGTGCCACACATTGCTGGCGGCTCAAAAAGTGTCATTGTATGCTTGACCTATTTTACTTCTTTCTATTGGCATCTGTTTCTGGCCATTGTTAGAGATGAACCATTGGGCATTTGGTTTAACCCAGTTTGTCATTCTTGTGATCCCTATTTGTCTGATAATTCACATATACTCTTTAGGGGTGCCATCATACTAGCTTTCTTCAGCTTTGCTGTATAAGTTTTCCAGCTCTGATCACTCAGGCTGAATGCGACAACTATGTCACTATGGTAAATGGTTGCATGATGTATATTTTCCCTTCTTCTGGTGCTACAAATGCAGTGTTCATTAAATACGGGAATATTCTGTTTATATTTTATGTTTGGGAAATCAGTCTAGCCTCAAATATACTCAAATTCCCTTCATGTTTCTGCCACAGAGAATACCTATCATTTGTTCTATATCTGTATTTCCAGTGAACAACAAAGATTTTTGGGAAAAAAGAGCAGCATTAAAACTAGAAGAAAGTGGTAGATTATATTAATGTATTTTAATATAGAGTATTATTCACCATCAGGATTGTTACAGTTCAACCTGAATAAAACAAATGCTATGGAGTTAAAAAGGGGTAGTACTTATTATGCTGCTTTTACTGTCTTTCAGAGTCTATGATTTTGTCCAGCCCAGATTTCTTGCTGATAGATACATGTGTAAGTACTGTGATGCCCCTAGATCCTAGGCCCGAGGGCACTATTACATGCTGCGTATTGAGGCAATTTCGATGAAATTCAATTCACCAAATGACAGGCTTTGATAAGATTCAGATGAAGACAGGCTTCAGTTTTCTTTATATGCAGCAGTAGTAGACCCATTCACTGTTCTGGGGCTGTAAGCAGCTGAAAATTGGAGCAAATATGGTATAATTTAAATGGATTTCTAATGAAATAAAATAAATAATCTATCTCCTGGCTTCTGTGTCACTCTATTGGAGATATCCAAGACATCAAGATATAAACACACTTAGCAGTGTAAGCCACCAAATCAAAAGATTGGACTTTAGTGAGGATGTAGCACAACCACTATCTCACAGGTCCTTTGCAGTCCATACTAGTGGATTGCAAGCATATGGTTAGTACTCAGAGATACTGAGGTAAGTGTAACATTACAATTGAGCTGTGTAGACTGTGATGCAAAGAGATTCCCCTAAGGCAGCAACCGAAAGCGGAGTTGTGATAGAAATTGCTTTGTCAGTAATTTTGATTGTTCTCCTCAGAGGAAGCAATATCTCATACTCGTCTTTCCATATTTTTTCAAAATACTTGTCATTATGCTGCTGAAGAGTCAAAACCATTCCACTTTCTACACTTTGCATTCAAAAGCTGTAACGGAGAACACAGCTGGGTCTTCGCACCTGCCTCTTGTACACACTGAAGGCAGCAGTAGAGTGATTTCTCCACAATACACGTGATACACAATACATGTGATTTATGCCTCTGCTCCTTGGGACCAATGCACAGGCTGTGCTATACTTTTGCTCTCATGCAAGCCATAAACTATATAAAACTCTCTGTTCTCATATTGTTAACTGTTCTACCAGTCTACTTCTAGCTTGGGTGAAAGCAAATTGAACAACAGAAGCAGCCCATGAATGCCAAAGATTGCACATAGATTTGTTTTCCTTCCTAGAAGCCTCAGAGTTCAAAGTGTGTCAGCCTGGCAGGAGGAAAAGATTTTTTTATCACTGCTTAATGAAATTAAAGCGGGTCAGACATAAACATGAGGTGACTGTCCTGCAAATTGTTATGCACATTGATAATTACATAACTGTATATGAATATATGTCTGTGTTTGTATCAAAAGTAAAAGCCGCTTTCCTGAAGACAATGTGGATGTACTTGCATGGATGAATGAGGTTTAGCACTGCAGGTCCGGAAAGAATTATTCTGTGTCTTTGTAATCTTAAAATAGCCTTTGGAAGAAAAGCAGGATGAATCACTACCCAACACCAGATTTCTCCTTTACTTTTTTTTTCCTTTCCACCTCTCCCTCAGCTCCAAAACAGTGGGAGTAATCTCAATTTGGTGCACCACAAGAAAGAGTGTTTACAACCTAGGCATCAAGGTCACTGCCTGCTAGTGGCAAGATAGATGCTGTAAGGAGTTCCTATTCATGGTTATGCAAAGAAAGAAATATTTTTATTGAAAAAAAGTTAGTTCTAATTTCAATACAAAAAAAAATCAAGATATTTTGGTTATGCTGCAAAACGGATCTTGCCTCCCTCATAGTGAGAACGCGGTGTGTGCTGCTCCTAAAAGTATGGTTTCTCATACACAAAGTAATAATTTGGTAAAAAAAAAAAATACATCAAAAAGTTAAATATTAATGCTCCTCAGAGCACTCTGGCTATAAGACTGAAGTCAGAGTATTTCTTAACATTTATGTTGGATATTAGGAAGACGTTCTTTACTGACAGGGTGGCCAAGCACTGGAACAGGCTCCCCAGGGAACTGGTCACAGCACTGAGCTTGACTGAATTCAAGAAGCGTCTGGACGATGCACTCAGTCTCCTGCTCTGACTTGACTGGTCCTGTGTGGAGCCAGGAGTTGGACTTGATGAACCTTATGGGTCCCTTCCAACTCAGGATATTCTATGATTCCATGATTGTTCATTTTTGCCTCCAGAGCATTGCATCCTTCCTTTCATAGTAACTCAACTTTGTTTACGAGAGAGATAGAAACCTGTTATTTATGCAAAATACCATATAGCCTTGGACATAAACATCATTCAGGGTTTCAACACTCTCAGATCAAATTCTTAAATGTGTCTCTTTTTTAGGGGAAGTTTTGTAGTGAAAAACACTGATCTTCTGTGGAGGTGGCTGGGTGGTTTTACTTTCCTTTTGGTTCTCAGTGTTTGCTTCCCTCTCAAAACTGTTATGATGTTACATTTGCTTTGCGATCGGCTATAAAAGTATATTATTACTGAATAGAAAGGACAATTCCTGAAATGAGAATTTTAAACTGTAAGCGCTAATGTTTGCTTTGAATTACAGTAATTCACTCATGAAAAAAAATAGCATCTGAGCTATGTGCCAAATTCTGACATTCCCATTTTATAAACTAAATATTTGCCAGAAACAGCTGTAAAACCACATAAAAGCCACAAGTTAATTATTATAAATTATAATTTGTTGTTTACTAATCCAAAGATTGTTTTACTGCTTTTATAATATGTATATAATACTCATTTAGGGGGCTGGTCATTGACCATGTAATGCTAAAGTGTGTTTTACATTTAACAATCAGAACTGCAATCAAATCCACCAATTTAGCTTTTGTTACAAATAAGAACCCAAGTTTCTTAATGGTGAAATGAAACATTTTTAAATGTTGTCAGCTCTTGCTGAAAGAGCTGGATTAATATATAAGTAGAATAAAAGCTAGACAGAGATTGCTCTCAGGTTTTCAGACAAAGAAAGAAAATCACAAAGTAGAGCACCTGTATTACAAATGCTTAACTGAGAAATCCAAATAAACATACAGAACATCTGGGCTTAGATCGTTTTCATAGACAATTCTAGGACTTCGATAGTTTCATGTGTTCACTTTGGTACCCTTGAAGAAGGCTAACATTAGTAAATAGTTCCACTTCTTACACAAAGGCTTCTTGTGGAATCAGGCTTTGTCCTTTTCCAGGTAAGTATTTGAAAAAAAAAAAAGTAGTAATACTAAAATTTTCAGTGTTTCTATAGAGCTGCAGCCATCACTGAGCTTAAGTGAAAACAAAGAAGCTCTTGAAAATTTGCTTTTACAATCTGAAGCTGGAAGCAAATCCTGACCTGTCAATTTCTTGGGACGTTTCTGATAGTTTTAATCCGTTATTTGAACACTAATGGCATGATAAAAAAGAAAGAGGGGTTTGTTGTTGGTTTTTTGGATGGGGTATTTTTGGTTTTTTGTGGGGTTTTTTTTCTTTCTTTTTAAATCTCCTTTTATAGACTATACTGAAAGATTTAGAATCAAGGAAAAAAATAAGAAAAGTGCCTGACAATAGGCTCCAAAGTAGTTTCCATTAACTTCAATGGGATTTGGTGAAGTTTAGCACTTCTGAAAATCAGACTATTTCCTCAGTACAATGTCATGGTTTTGTCAACCTAACTTTAGAATTGTACTTATGAAAACTTTTCCCAGGTATTAAGTTTGCATTTTAAGGTACTTCTGTAAGGTGAGGAAAATATACTAAGAAAATTACGCAACATAGTTCTCTCATTAGACAGCTAGGTTAAGCAATGTTTTAAGGTAATGATGCCCTCAGAGACAATGTTTTGCCTAAAGGAAAAAAAAATATTTTTCCTTAACAAAGGGTCAAATATGACAATTTAGCAAACTGAAGACTTGCCAACAACTTTAGACCTTTTTGTCTTTCCATCTTATTAGTGCAACACATTTTAGTTAAAAGGAGAATTAGGAGGCAGTGATGTTGCAAGCTTGAGATGCAGTCTAATTTTCACCATATGGTGTTTTTGTTTTTATCACCATCTTTGGAACAAAGGGTAGAACTTCCTAACTTGTTTGTTTTTATGCTAATTTTTCTTTTTTTTTTTTCAGAAGATCTAAATGGTTGACTTAAATCCCATAAGTTTCATTACTTTTTCCCTTTACTTTTTTCCTTTTTTTTTGAGCAGCATTCACATATTCAACATTGCATAAAATACCCATTTGTAATTATGTTTAACCTTTGTAAAGCCTCTGGGTAAAGTCTACTCATTAATCTTTAACCTGACAAGCCTTGGGGGTGGTGGAATTGGCACAGCCATGTATTAGAGGCTCAGAGACCACAGGCTAGAGGTACAAAAGGGGTAATTAAGAGGTAGTATGAAAGGAAATGGAACAAAGCTAAAGGGATAGGATCATATTATGGTATATGTCAGACAGTAGTAAGGACAATGGAATGCAAATTCCTATAGACACAAATCAAAAAATAAATGAGGCAGTGCATTTTTCAAAACAAAACCGATTTAATGATCTCCTTTCTTAGTCAAGCACAGATAACCTTCACTAAATTAGATCTCAGACATTGTAATAATCATACAGCACAGGCACATGGTTAGTTTTTAATAGTGTGCTCCTATTTATCTTTTGTTTGTTTGTTCTTAGCAAACATGCTGCCTCGCAGTAACCGCAAAAGGCACCAAGTTAGTATATCTCACTATGCCTCAAAACAACGTCACCTGGACAAGTGTCATCCTGTAACTAAGGTACAAACCCTGCCCCTGGACACGAGGCTGTGAGGAATGCCTGGCTGCTGGGCAGCTGCTCTCTGGTGATCTCAGCTCTCTCTGGCCTCACAGTGCGGATGATCATCAAGGTGGCTTGCTGGGTCTGAGATGTGAAGCATCTGTGGGAAGGGAGTCAGGGCCAGGATTCAAAACAGGGTCTTTGATGATGCTCTATGGCGTTTCCAACACCTCGGTAGGGAGGACTTTGAAATCGTGGAAGCTGCTGTCTTTGCTGTTGCTGAAGGACAAGGTCCTGTCATCTTTTTGATTGCACACTGAGACAGGTGTCTAATTTCAAGATCATGAATT
The DNA here is from genome assembly GCA_013400835.1 of Zapornia atra. Lineage (NCBI taxonomy): Eukaryota > Metazoa > Chordata > Aves > Gruiformes > Rallidae > Zapornia > Zapornia atra. The sequence continues at coordinate 66,495 of VZTU01000859.1, forward strand.
ATTCCATTAACCACAGTTAAGACTCTGTAGGGGACTGTGTCAAAAGATTATGAGACTGTCAGATGTCTCAACATTGCAGGAACATTACACCTCCAACTATCACCACTGTCTTAAGCAACAAAGCAATGGCTTCCAGATGCTTCCTGGCTTCTTATGGACCTGGATGCAGAGCTGATTAAATTTATCCCAACCCCTGTGCATGTGCCAAGGCTGTGGTCTGGAAGACAGAGGTGCCAGGAGATGCCTGAAGACTCCTGGAGATGGAGGTGACGGTATTGATCATTTGCACCAATGCCAAGTGGTGGGTGCAATTAAACAAAATAGCTCTTGGAATATACTAATTCATTCCTAGAAGGAGGGGATACAACCCAATAAAAGAACAGAAACAACCAGTGTCAGAGAAACTTTCCCCCACCAGAGCTGAATAGGCTGGATTGATTGAATGCCACAGCTCTGTGGTGGTAGCTATTACAACCTCTCTCTCTTTTCCAGTTTTCCCTCTTTCTTCCCCCCTTCTCTCACATGATTATTATGGGCCACATAAAGTGACTTGACACTTGACTCTGTTTTGAGTCTTAATTCTGTTCCAAAGAATTGGGAAGACCTGGTAACAATAAAACACCTAATTGAACTTCACTCAGGAGTTAAGCCCAGCTGCCCCCAACCACCCAGACCAATCTGAAGTTGGTTGGAACACAAGGGGGTTTAACCTCTGGCAAATTGGTCTATCTGGTTGTGGATTGTGACAGACTCTCCATTTGATTAGGCACTTTCCCAGTCTGATCTCATCTGACCAATCTCTAGAGTGGTGGCATTAAGTGGTAATTTTCCCCCAGTCCTCTGCAAAAATCCTCATCATTCGTTTGTGATATTTAGACTTGGCTCCAGGGGCTGGGTTTCCTTTAAAGAAAATTTCATTTTATGCTTCTGTAAGCCTTCAGTGTATTACTGAATACAAGAAGACTGTCATGCATTCATAAACTGATAGCATTTTAACCAGTAAGTCCTGCACTTGGGAAAGATGGGATAGATACAAAACCCAGCATTACCAACTTTTGGGTTTTTATATCCCTTTTCACAACAAGTGATGATTACTTTCCCAACAGGTAAATCTGCTTTTACCAAGAGGTTACACGAAAACCTTAGTTTTTATCAGAAATTAAAACAGATTTTTAGAAGTGCTATCTCTGGCCTTTCTGTTTTCATAGAAGTGCAGCAGCTGCTCAGAAGATGCATCATGGTCTTCTGTACTTCTGCAGCTGTGCATGGAAGGGAAACTCCCTATGATCTCCAGCATACTGGAGCTGCAGATTAGACAGACCTTGCTTGATGAAGATCCTCACCAACACTCAGTGAGGTTATTAAAAACCAGTCTTATACCTGAATATGCATCTTTCTGGAGAAGAGCTCTGTGCAGAAGGACCTGAGGGTCCTGGTTGATGACAGGTTGGCCATGAGTCAGCAGTGTGCACTGGTGGCTAAGAG
>VZTU01000859.1:68375-97848 GCA_013400835.1 Zapornia atra
TGCTTTGGCAGGGGGGTTGGACCCGATGATCTCTCGAGGTCCCTTCCAACCCCTACGATTCTGTGATTCTGTGATTCTAAGTGACTTATGAACATTTATAAGTGAATGTATTACAGGAATTTTATTTTAAATCCACAAGGAAAATAAAATGGTTGCATCTAAAGAAAGAAAAAGTCTTAAAGGGAATATGTCCATGATGTACATCTCAGTGTGTTTGACTAGCTTATCTTGTGGGTATGGGAAAGCAGAAACAGGTTGGGAAAAAACAAAACAGGAGGAAATAATTCTAACTGTGAAAAGAATGCATTTTAATTTCTCTTTCTCAATGGCAAATACTCGACTTGCAAATATAATTAAAGCTCCTTTTAAAAAACGCAACAGAAACATGAACAAGCTGGCAGAAGGAGACTTCACTAGTTTTGGAAGGGGTGGCTTGACACACTATTTGGAAGTGGTCAACTTTGCACATACAATACATAGAAAATCTAATAAATCAAACACTCCAATCTGAAAATGGTAATGAAAAGAAAAAAAAGGCTTAATGTTTTGGATTAATTTCTTTCTGCTTTCTTGTTTGCAAGAAGCGTGACTAACTATTGTAATTGGACAGAAGGCCAAATGCTACCTTTTTCGTTAACAGTCAAAATTATCTCTCTCTTCCTTAAATTATGGTATAGGCTTTCTTTAAGACCATATCTTAATATTTTGAAGATCCAGATCTGAACTGCTTATTAGTGAGGCTATCTTATTATAGCCAATTAATGTGAAAAAATGGAATTCAGTGGAAAAGTGAGCAGACCCTGTACAGTCATTATTTTAAATTTCATTAAGGCTGAATGCTCATATACTGAGTATTCAATTCTCTTGGTTTGTATGAGCTCCCAAGTGTGTTGAGTTATATTTAAAGAGTTAAACCAGGATAAAACCAATTTAACAATGTAGAGAAACATGCCCTGGCTTTTGAAAGATCAGTGTAAATAAGAATAACCCTTATTCTCCTTTCTTCCCTTAACCCAGCACTTTTCATTCCTTAATGAGATAGAGAACTTGTGTAGGTCCTACTTGTAGGATTTGCTTATCTTTCTCAGTCCTTCAGGGCTCCCAAGAGGAACTAAATCAAATCTAATCAAAAAAATTCTTACTAAATTTAACAAATAACTAGGAGATACTGAAGCCAGAATAATGGATGCAACCAATACATGAACTCAAGATATAACTGTAAGACAATTATGGGGAAGAAAAATAGGTCAGAAAAAATAAGGCAGGAATTGCCGTGTTTTTAATGCTGTATTTATTAGCTGTCTGGGTCGGCTACTTTATCTCTTTCTAATCATCTGTGTAAATAAGACTAGCAATGTCATATTCTTTCATTCCTGCACTACACTGACAATTTTCATTGCTTAATGAGATCGAATGTTTCTAGGTTCTACATATGTATACTCATTCTCTTCAACCCTTCAGGGCATCTTCCCTCCCATGATGAAAAAAATCCTCAAAGAATAATAAACAGTTTGTAGTGAATTCAGCAAATAAGTAGGATATGCATGCAATGCTTTAAATTTTCAGTTTTAATAAAATTATACTCAAAAGCCACAACATAAATCTCTGCTTGAGGTGCAGTATGGCACAAACCAGTGCACTGGTAATTTCTTCTGGAGTCTACACTATTGGTTATTGTTGGATATAGTGTATTTGGTTTAATAAACATGTCTTGATTAACAGAGTGATAAATACTGTGTTACCTTAAACATAAGTAGTCTTTTTAGTCAATCACATTGTTTATATTGATAAAAGCTTACAGTGATGATTTTTAAAATGTATAATACAACACAAAATATACCAGCACTCTTTTCCCTCTGGCCTTTTTCCACATTTGTGCCAAGCAGTTTACACATAACTTCCTTAGATTTGATTCTCTTGCTGTCTTTAAGGTAGTGGTCCCACAAATAGAGCAGGTCCTCTGAATATCAATCCAAAGTACCAGTAAAAGCATAAAATTCTGGCCTAAACCAAGACTCTTTTCAAGGCTCTATGATAATGTCCCCAGAATTAGCTTCATGTCAGTCCAACACAATATTTGTTTGGTGTGGAAGAGAAACAAAAGGGGAAAAATGAAGACCCAAAGGCAGAATAAAATAACATAGAAAATAGTCAAAAATTCAGGAGTGGTGGGTCTGGGACCCTTCAGAGCGTAACATTCCTTTTTGGATAGGCATAATTTTTAGGAGAAAGGAAGTTTGAGAGAAGCAAATGCTGCCTATGTTGGTGTTAGCCTAGCGGAGTAAACAAATCTCTTATGAATCACAGAAAACTGAAACAATAGATTCACCTTTTCACTTCTAAATATCAATTCCTAAAAAGTCACTGTAATGCTATTAAATGCATTTGGGGAATTTTTGCCAGGAACAAATACTTCCTACCTTTATGTTACCCACTGAAACCTCCATCCTGTTACATTTTTGGGTTTCTTAAGCACAGTCATCAAAGGCTGACTGGGTAATTTGAAATCTATCTAGAACACGAATGCCTTTTGCTGTCCTTAGTCTACCTTTTTAATTTTTCTTTTCAATCATTTTTTATTCAGATGGATCAGTTAAATACATAAAAAGGAATGATTTGTCTCTGATGATCCTGATTAAGTTAATGCATATTTCATTATCACATTTTATACGTACCTTTTAAAGTGGTTTTACCCACTCACATGCTTAATGACTGTGATCTTGATCTAATGGCTAGATCTTGACCCAACTCCTTACTCTGGGTTTGCCTCCCCCTGCTCAGTTGAGCAAGGTGATGTGGAGTTCTGACATCTCCTTGTTAGATTGCTGCCAATTTCAGCTTTACATGGCCATGTGTGATCTACTGTCCTGCCCTGTCACTGCTTTCACCCCTCCACTTTTTCTTCTGTCACTGTCAACTCCATCATCATGGTCGTGATCACTCAGCTCCATAAATAACCCATTCATTCCCTTTAACATGTCTTTCTCTTTGGATTTGTAAAGGTACACTACTTACAAGTCCTCGGCCTCCCTCATTCATAGGACTTCCAGAATGTGGACTCCATTGTTTCTACGTTTAGAATCTCAATAGTTGGGCATCTAAGCCTGACCTAGTCACTCTAAGACTGTTTTTATAATCATTGGGAGAAAAAAGGCATATGCAGAAATTGATTCACCTCATCTGTCTTAGACGTCTATTTTAGGTTGAGATGAATGAGTCCCATACAGTATCTGTTCCTCTCCATCTACTTAAAGGAGAGTAGAGAATGTATGCAGACTTCAAAAACCTCAAATGTTTACAGTTAAAGCATATGAATCCTAATCCTGCTGCATTTATTGCTCTGTATATTGCTGGCCAGCATTGTCTACTACTATGCAAAGTCAGAGATTGCCTCGCTACATGTAATGATAAATATATTTGTGCTGGGTTAACAATAAGATTACTGTCCCATCTCAGCACAACAGTCAGCTTTCTGTATGAAAATCATCCATGGGATGATTTTTCTTGCTGTTAGATTTCTTTCTACAATGCACCCCCTATTTTGACTCCTTGATGGTAATTGAACCAGAATTATGCGTTGCCATGGCTGTGGCTGACAACATGAGTTCAGGCAGGTGGAAGTCATAGCCAGTCACAGAATCACAGAATCACAGAATTATCAAGGTTGGAAAAGACCTAAAAGATCATCCAGTCCAACCATTCACCTGTTACTACTAGCTCCCACTAAACCATGTCCGTCAATACAACATCTAGTCTTTCCTTGAACACCCCCAGGGTCGGTGACTCCACCACCTCCCTGGGCAGTGCATTCCAGTGCCTGACTACCCTTTCCGAGAAGTAGTGCTTCCTAATGTCCAGCCTGAATCTCCCCTGGCGCAGCTTGACACCATTCCCTCTAGTTCTGTCACTGTCTACACGGGAGAAGAGGCTGGCCCCCAGTTCACTACAACCTCCCTTCAGGAAGTTATAGAGAGCTATAAGGTCTCCCCTGAGCCTCCTCTTCTCCAGGCTGAACAATCCCAGCTCCCTCAGCCGCTCCTCGTAAGGCCTGTGTTCCAGACCCCTCACCAGCTTAGTAGCCCTCCTCTGAACGCGTTCCAGGGCCTCAATGTCTTTCCTGTAATGATGAGCCCAAAACTAGACACAGTACTCGAGATGTGGCCTCACAAGTGCTGAGTCAAAAATACCTTTCACTCCCTGGGCTTAATTTGGATCTTTGACTTCTGGGCAGCTATTCTTTGTCAGAGCAGACTATATGGTTGCTGTCGGTAAAATTGTTTTGCTGTTTAGCACTGATAGTTTAGAGCAAGTTATAATGCATATTAATATCAGTATCGTCTATTACAACCTTTTAACCTGGTATGCAAACTATTACACGAACTAGACTCTTACAAATCAGTGGGCCCAGACAATATCCACCCAAAGGTGTTAAAAGAACTGGGAGGCTGCTCTCCATAATCTTTGAGATGTCATGGAGATATGGGAATTTCTCAGAAGAAGAAAGAAGGGTAATGTTGTCCCCATACTCAAGAAGGTCTTAAAGGAAGATTCAGGAAATTATAGACCCATCAGTCTTACTTCAGTCCCTGAGAAAGTTATGGAACAAATCCTCCTGGGGACTATCACAAGGAAAATAAAGAACATTACAGGGAAAAGCCAGCATGGATTCACCAAGTGCAAATCATGCTTGCCAAATGTGATTACCTGCTAAACCAAACAAACCTCCTCTGTTCTTCTGGAGAGAGCAGTGGATGTTGTCTACCTGGATTTCTCCAAGGCTTTCAACAGCCTCTTCCTAAAGAAACTGATGCATTATTGTCTAGGCAAGTGGTCCTTGAAGTGGGTGTGGAACCAGCTGATAGGCCACATCCAGCAGGGTGGAAGTAAATATCTCCTTTTCAAACTGGCAGCCTGTCACAAGCAGGGTTTCCCTGGGATTGATACTAGGACAACTGACCTTTAATATCTGGATGGTGGGATTAACTGCACCCTCATGAAGTTTTCCAATGGTACTAAACTGTGTGGGGAAGTGGACACTTTGGAAGGTTGAGTCACACTGCAGGAAGACCTGGATAGGCTGGAAGAGTGGGCTAAGAAGAACCTTATGAAGTTTAGCAAGGACAAGTGTAAATCTTGAACCTGGGAGAACATAATCCAGGAGTGCTGCACAGGCTGGGATCTAGCTGTTTGAGGAGAAGTTCTGTGGAAAGGGACCTGGGGTTCTGATGGACAAGATCAATATGAATGAACAATATGCTACTGCAGCAAAGAAAGGCAACAGGATGCTGGGTTGCATCCCATGATCGAGGAGGAAATGGTTAAAGACCTGCTAGGCCAATTAGACATTCACAAGTCTATGAGGCTGGGCGGGTTCCACCCAAGGGTATTGAGGGAGCTGGCAGACATGCTTTCCAAACCCCTTTCCATCATCTACCAGAAGTCCTGGATGACTGGGGAAGTTCCACTCAACTGGAAGCTGGCAGATGTTGCACCCATTTACAAGAAGGGTCAGAGGGAGGATCCAGGAAACTACAAGCCTGTTAGTCTGACCTCAGTGCCAGGGAAGATCATGGCATGGGTCATCTTGAGTGCTATTACATAGCACAAGTGCAAGAACTGAGTGATCTGGCCCAATCAACATAGGTTTATGAAAGGCAGGTCCTACCAAACTAACCTTATCACCTTCTATGTCAAGGTGACCAGCTTAGTGGATGATGGAAAGGCTGTGGATGTAGTGTATCTTGACTTCAGAAAAGCCTTTGACACTGCTTCTCACAGCATTCTGAGGAGGAGGTTCAACGAGGCCAAGTGCAGAGTCCTGCACATAGGACATAACAATCCCATGCAGCAGCTTGGGGAAGAGTAACTAGAAAACTGCCTGGCGGAGAAGGGCTGGGGGGTTTTGGTTGACTGTTGACTGAATATGAGCCAGCAGTGTGCCTGGGTGGCCAAGGCCAATGGCATGCTGGCTTGTATCAGAAACAGAGTGGCCAGCTAGTCCAGGGAAGCGATTGTGCCCCTGTACTCGGCATTGTCAAGGCTTCACCTCGAGTGAAGGTCTCACTTCAAGAAACACCTTGAGGTCTTTGTATACAAAGAAGGACAACCAGGCTTGTGAAGAGGGGCTGGAGATCAAACCTTATGAGGAGCAGCTGAGGGAGCTGGGGATGTTTAGTCTGCAGAAGAGGAGGCTGAGGGGAGACCTTATCATTGCCTACAATTAGCTGAAAGGAGGTTATAGAGAGGTGGGAGATGGCCTCTTTGCCAACAGGAAAGGTGATAGGATGAGGGGGGATGGACTCAAGCTGTGCCAGGGCAGGTTCAGATTAGACATTAGGAAAAAATTCTTCACCGAAAGGGTTATTGGACATTGAACACGCTGCCCAGGGAGGTGGTTGAATCACCATCCCTGGATGTATTTAAAAGACGGGTAGATGAGGAGCTCAGGGATATTGTTTAGTAGAGGATGGGTATGGTTGGACTCGATGATCTCAAAGGTCTTTTCCAACCTAGTCATTCTGTGATTCTGTGATCAACAACAGCATCAGCAGCAGAGATAAAGAAGTCGTTTTCGCACTCTCCTCAGCATTTATCTGGCCACAGGGGTGAGAGGAGCATCACCAGGTGATCAAAGGACTGGGAAGCCTGCCACATGAGGAAAGTCTGAGAGAAGATCATTTCTTCAGCCTTGAGAAAAGAAGGCTTAGGGGAGCCCTCATCACCATGTCCCAGTATTTAAAATTTGGCTACCAATAAGATGGAGACTCCCTTTTTACAACAAGTCACATGGACAAGACAAAGGGTAATGTGTCCAAGTTACTCCCAAGGACATTGTGACTGGACGGAAGAGGAAATTTTTTCACACTGAGAACAATTAGCCACTGGAATAATCTTCCCAGGGGAGTGATGGATTTCCCAACATTGGACACTTTTAAGATTTAGCTGGACAGGGTGCCAGATCATTTCAACAAAGGGACTTGAAAAGTCCTGCAATGGGGGATAAAACTTGATGCACCAGTATATGCTCGGGACCCACAGACTGGAGAGCAGCTATGAGAAAACGGCCTGGGCATCCTTGTGGGCAACAAGCTGACCCTGAGCCAAAAGTGTGCCATTGCAACAGAGGTGGCCAACATCCAGAAGACTATCAGTTGCATTAGGAAGAGTGTTCCTGGCAGACCAAAGGTGATGAGTCTTCTCCTCTACTCTGCCCTAATGAGACACATCTAGAGTGATGGGTCCAATTTGTGGCTCCCTAGCACAAAAGAGATAAGGAGATATTATTCTGTAGAATTTGCTGTATGAAGAGAATTTGAGAGCACTATGACTGAGCAGCCTTTAGATGAGAAAGCTCAGAGGGGATCTTGTATAAATATGTATATAAATATACATGTATAAATATCTGATGAAGAAGATGGAGAACATGAGAAAACCATATTTCTCTTTATTTTTGGTGACACAGTATATTCTCCATCTTTGGAGATGTTCAGTACCTTATTGGACACAGTGATAGGTATTGTGCTTCAGCTGACCCTTCTTTGAATGTGGAGGGAGTTGGATTAAATGGCCTGCAGACGTGCCTGTAAACCTCAACCATCCTGCCATTTTGCAAAATCACAATAGGATTTACCAACATTAAGTGCAATAAGTGTAATATCTCAGTTGCTGTAGGGGGGAATAGGCCATGAAGTTATTATGTGCCAGTGTTATTTGGACATTTGGGATTTGTTGCAATTCACATAATTACAAAGTGCTTGAAGTGGTGGTATTAGAGCAAGTGTCATAGATAACAGGATGGCTTGTGCAACACTACTTAGAATGCTTTTGTTATTTTAATTCTTTGATACTTAAGATATTAATGGTATTATTGATCCACATACTGTTTTGACTTGGAGCTCATATCTTTTCTGCTGTCACAAGACACCATATGGGATTTATAGCTTTTGTGAATGGTGTGGAAATAGATCCATTTCTTTACAGTGTGCATGTCTTATTCAGATCATGTTACTGTGGGGAGGCATAGTCAGGAGAAAATTCTGTCAACTTTGTTTCTAGTGAAGCAGAATTGCGCTTTTTACCAAGTTTGCTTGTTATTTATAAGATTGCAACATAAAAGTTGGCATTGTAGCATATGCAAGTGCATGACTGGTACTGTCAACAAGCATCTGCCTCAGCTGTGGCACAGGAATTTTTTACTGAAGTGATGATGGGTATGTAAACTCCTAGGATCACACTTAAAGATTGGGTTTTTATCATACTCTTGAACTTATTATTCCTCCCTGCCCTTTTATTTTTAATAAATATATAGCCAGAATAATGAAGCAAGGATCGTCCTTTCTGGACTAATCCAGAAAGCTGTTACAAAATCATTCAAATCACTTATGACAAATTTGATGTTTATGATCAGTCATGACCAAAGAAAAGGTATGGTTAAATACAAGGTTGCTTTGAAATAAGATCTATACATACTGCTAGTCTGTGACTTAACGCTTCCACCCCTATATATGACCTTCACCTCACTCTCTCTTTGCTCTACTTGCATTGTTTCACAATTAGATTCTAATTCCTTGACTGACTTCTTGGGTAATGTCATTGTTTCCTGCTGCTAACTACTAGTATTTTGCCAATGGATTGAAATGAGAATATCAGATATCTGTGGCCTATGATGTGCAGCTGAAGAGTTCAGATTCTGTCTAGGAGAGGGTTCATGAGCTTTCTCTTCCTTTATGCTCTTTTGGCCTAGTCTATACATCTTTATTTATGTCTGAAGTGGCCTTACTGGTGCAAGAATGGGCTTGTAGCACACAAAGTTATGGGTCAAGTGATTTAATCAACAGTTTTATGTTATTTACATGTGACATGCAATTAACTAAAGATGTACCTGTGAATCTTCAGTTGTCATTTTTTCTGATGGTGGGTGCTGAGACCAAATGCAATTTCTCCTTCTCATCCATCAAATTGACCTCTTTGCTAATTAATGAGAGTGTGAAAATCTACAGAACTTGTGGTTAATGAGTATGTTTCATTTATTGGTGTATATGAAAGCATTCACAGTATTAAAGTATCATTTCAGATGAACTTAGGTGAGTGTTTGGCAGAAAAAAAAACCACCTAAATGAACAGACCAGAGCAGTACCATTGAATCACATTCCCACTTCAATACTTATCTGCAGCAACACACCTCACTGCATTTTGAAAACTTTGTATTGTTGCATTCTTGGGCTTAGTTGAGGGCCAGATTCATTCTATGCACAGAAGGAAGGAGGGAAGGAGGGAAGAAGGGAAGACAGGACGGACGGGAACGTTAGTACAGTTTATTTAAAAGTTATGTAATCAGGGGACACGCATGACCTCTACTTCAATCATATGAAACACGATATTTTTGTGAAATAACTTCATGAAAGACTATCCCATAAACTACTGGAAAGATTTTAGTACTTGCCTTTGAAACAGCTGCTGCTAGAGACTATTGGAGGTGATCTATGGGTTTAAATAAACCATGAGTCTGGTATTTTATGCAAGTATTTAAGAAGAACTACTTAACTGCTACTTTATTTAGTTTTCAGCTGTTGTGACAAAAAAGACAAATAAAGTAAAACAAGGCTGTAGTTCCCAGGGAACCTTTTAACATTGCTAGCTTTCTCTTTGACAGCCAAACCTGAGTGGGAAAAGCCCCCATCAGCTAGCAGGTGCTCACAGAAGGATGTGGGTGCACAGAGCAGTGTGCAGCACTTATAATCCTTTTAGTTAATTGGAGGAAATGCAAACTGTTGAAGTTTCATAACAAGCTGCATCGACTTGGCATTTTCTCCCTCTTTCAATCATTCCTGAGTAAGGAAAAAAAGTTGGAAATAAATAAAAAGGAAGTAAAACATTCTAAATTATGAGATTTAGTAAGATGAGGCACGCAGCTGTTTACGAAGCTGCCGCCACATAATTTCCGAAGTACAACATAAATAATATTTTTATTGGAGTTAGACACAAATAATCTATTTCTTGCACACTCTTAAGTGGCAGTTGGTGTTTTAATTTTGGCTATGTGCAGTTGGTAGTGTGGCTAGCATATTAGTCAGAAAAAAATTTAGCTTACGTGTTCCTGTAATTAAAGAGTGTGAACTTCCTTGAAGAAAGGGAATTGAATGTTTCAAGGAAGTGAGAGAGAAAAGTTTAAAATAATGAATAACAGCAAATGCTTCTACTAAAAATACTGTCACAGTAAACAGGCATTAAATGTTTTTTGTCTCATCTTTGTTGCTCTCATTACCTTTAAAGGAGAGCAGGAAATAGATTTTAAAAGAAGCACACACCGTCATTGATCTTGACCTGCTAAATGTTGAAAAGTTATGGTGTACTTCAGGAGTGGTCCAACAAAGGTCACAGTCCTAAACTTTCTTGACTTCTGACTTTCCCTGACCCTACGAATTAGGTGATTAAATGCATAGTTAAATTTAAAGTGACTTCAGGTTATAACACCTAGAGTCTATGTACATTGATTCTAGACTAATAAAATAATCCCAAACATGAAGCTCAGTTTTATTACAGTTAATTGTAAATGATTTAGAAGTACCTAAATTAGAACAGTTTTCTTCATTGCATATCAACACTTAACACCAAAGAATGACTGAAGGTCTCCAATAACTATGCAGGCAACCTGTACACTTATACCTACTTAAATGTCTGATCTGAAGGTCTGAAATGAAATGATTTGAATGTTCTTCATTGTCATTGGAAATATGGTTTTCAATACAATTTACATCCAAAATAGAAATACGAAAACCTAGGTTAAACCTTAATATCCACATGTGTTATTTTCAGTGCATTTTTATTGTACTGACAATATATTACTAAGACTTATAACTAAACAGTACAAACTAAAATTTGGTAGAAAGACTGAAAACTCTAGAGTGAAAAACCATTGCAGTATTTCCTTAAAAATTCTAAATTCTAATAAAATGAATAATTTATCTTTTGAATGATTTAATTAAATAATAAAACTCTCCCTCTTATGCTCAACTAAGTTACTAAGCTGGAACGTGCTGTTGGGGAGTTCTTAATTGAGTAGCTTATAAAAGCTCATGCTGAAAGGAAATTAAAATCAGTATAATTATTCCCAAATATTCCTATTAACTAAAGTACACCTCTGAAGTCTGTAGACAGAGCTGCAACATTTTTGTTGTTTTGCATTGATCATAATGAATTTTAATTTTGGTTTGAATTTTCATCTCATCGAGCTCTTAAAAGGTTGGAAAGAATAGGTGGAACTCAGTAGTACACAAAACTGGAAGATGCAGGTCAGTCATGTACAAGCACCTGCTTCAGAGACTAGCCTTTGGCAGTATTTCGGGTGCCTTCTATTCATATCTTATGCTCCCATTAAGCATAAAAAACCTGATATCTAGTCACAGGTTATGGCTAAATAACTTGCTGAAAAGCTTGTTAATGAGGTCCCTCTCACAAAATTAATCACATAAGATTGATATGAAAAGAGAAACTCATTAGATCATGTATTCCCAACTGGGACTTTAGTTTTCAACCATTGGTTTGTTTTCACTAAGGAATCACATTTTTCAAATAATCCTGGGCTCTGTGTGATTAATTGAGTAGGAGAAGACATAAGAAACAAGTTTTTTATGTTAGTCCTTAGTCCATATATTTTACATATTTAAGAATGCAATTTCAAGATTCCTGATAACCCACCAATTTACAAACAATTATCATGTCAAAAGACTCAACGGAAAAAATACACGAAGGAGGAGATGGGGAAGATGGATAATGAAGAAAGAGTAAAAGGTAAGTGTACCATTGGTCAGACAATGGCTACTAGGGGATGCAATATCTGTCTACAAGTATTTGAACTGTGTAAACACCTAGGAGGCATAGGATTTGTTTAGAGAGGTCCAAGGGAGCATAACTAGGAATAACAGAATAAAAATGAGCTAAGAAAAATGCAGACTTTACATCAGAAAAACTTCCTGTGAGGTCTATTAGTCTGTAGTAATCTCCCCGAGGAAGTATTGGAAGCCCATCACTTGAATAATTTAATACTAGACTGGATAAAGCACTCGAGAATATACTGTAGGGAAAAAATCCTGTACTGACTTATTAGAGCTTATAGGTGGATAAACTACATCCATACATTGCACAGGGTTCCCATGGATTTGAGGGCCAGGCTGTTCAGTGCACCACAAGACTACAGTCTATAAGGCTATGCCAAATTTTCTCCCTGCAACAAAAAACTCTCTGGGTATCAGCATATACCTAACTGATGTCTTCCCCTTCAGCATAGTTCACGGCAGAAGAAATGTCCTTTTTGGATTAAATTTGCTTCTTTTTCTTTTTTTTTTCTTTTTTTTTTTTTTCCTAAATGCATACAATGTTAGATGGGTGAAATTCAGTGTGGTGTCAGCTATTCATATTGTTAGCGTGTTAACTGTTCTAAGTCAGTTATGAACTAATTATCCTCAAGAGTTCAGTAAGATCCAGGAAAAGCTGTATTTAAAAGATTTTTATAAAACTTTGATAAAGTCCCAAGCTGTGTCCTAGATCTGCCAGGGTAAAATTAACTATGTTTCTAATATTGTCAGCTCTATGAGCTCATTGTGAAAATTTCCATTTTGCATGTTATCATGTGGTATTTATTTTTATCCTTGTACTAAAAAAGATGTAGAATAAATGTAGTTTGAGTAATTGTTTTCTATAGACAGTACATATCTTACTTCAATTTTACTGTCCATTAGCAATGATAAGTTTGGCCTTCAATGGTCTAAAACTGTAATCACACTTATAAAATCTCAGTGCCAGTCTGGCATTAAGCAGAATTGAGAGTGCAATGTATTTGACTTTGGAATATGCAATGCCAATAAAGCAATATTGCTGTGTTAGAGAGTAACATAATTAAAAATCATGTTCTTGCCCTCTTTTTTGGCCTGTCACAGGGTTTTGCATTTTATACACTAGTATGACCACAGGCATTCACATCAAGGATGTGTTCAGTGTCTTTCCACTCCAGCAGTCCCAGGCTGGTGGAAAGGTCTTGAAAGGATGTTGCAGCTGATGTGACTTTATGTAAATTTGGGGAACTGTGACTGTTGTGTTGGGAAGGCCAGGCCTTGAAGGACTTGTCAAGAGAGCAAACAAAAGAAGAAAACTGAAGGACTACAAAAGCATACTTACAATACTATCTTTTGAATACATTTGGGAAGCAATTTAATCACGATTTAATCACTCTGAAAAACAAATAGCTAACTATTGATCGCGGAAGGTAAGTCCAGAACCCCAGATGCAATTTGGCTGTTCGGTATAGTACAATCTATGAGGAGACTGACCTACATCCTTCCCAATTCTCAAGGAAAATTCTATCATTTTTGTATGGAGCATTTTGTTCGTGTAATTTACAAATGAAAGTAGTAGAGATTACAGGAAGAATGGAAGAATGGTTGCTTTCTAGCCTATGGCAAGACGGATCTTCCATTCCCTAAGGAGTCATAGACTTGCTTGGTGTTGTTCAACAGGCTTGCTTGCTCTGTTTGCTCTAGTTCACCATGTATTAAATAAAATTGATAATTCAAAGAGTTGTGTTGTGGTTTAACCCTGGTATGCAGCTCAGCACCATGGAGACACTTGCTCGCTCCTCACCAGTGGGATGGGGAAGAGAATAAGGGCAAAGGCATGAAAGAATGTGGGTTGAGATAAAAACAGATTGATAGGTAAAGCAAAAGCCACTCACTCAAGCAAAGCAAAACAGGGAATTAATTCACCACTTCTCACGGGCAGGGAGGTGTTAAGCCACCTCCAGGAAGGAATTGCTCTATCATACATAATGGGTACTTGGGAAGACAAAGGCCATCACTCAAATGTCTCTCCCTCTCCGACTCTTCCCTGCAGCTTTTATTGCTGAGCATGATGACCTACAGTATGGGATATCCCCTTGGTCAGTTGAGGTCAGCTGTCCGGGCTGTGTGTCCTCCCAATTTCTTGTGCACCCTACGCCTACTTTCTAGTGTGGGAGAAGCCGAAAAGGCCTTGACCCTGTGTAAGCATTGCTCAGCCATACCTAAAGCATCCTTGTATTATCAACAGTTTTCAAACAAATCCAAAACTCAGCCCCATACTAGCCCCTCTGAAGAAATTTAACTCTATCCCAGCCAAAATAACACATTATTATGTTAAATACATTAACAGTAGTGTTAGCTACAGCAAGAGATGAAGTCTTTCTTATACTCTATGAGCTAATCCTTCCATAAAGTACTTTATAAAGATTATGATTAATTTTATCAACCTTCATCTTGTCCTACAAACCCATGGTAGCTTTGATTAGATTTTACCATTGCCATCGGATGAGTTCATAGGATATTCAGAATGTTCAATAAATCATGGAAAATTTCCCTAAGCAGGGTGAGTTCTTTGTTTTCATCAAAGAATGGCAAACCCAGTAAATTTCAACAAGGAGTACATTTCTCCAACTGCTGACAAATTTGGAAGGTCGATGATATTCTCACTCAGGTTGTTTAATTTTCTATTATACAGGAAAACAGAGCACAAAGTTGAATGAGATGAACAAAACTGAAACTGCCTATGTTTTAAAAACTTTCTTTTCTTTACGGAAACATTTCTTGGATTTATTTTCTTGGTAGATTAAAAAAGTTTTAGAAACTGAGATAGGCATTTCTTTGCCCTAGTTTCTTAAGTGTTCTCTAATGGTTACAGATCTACTTGTAAAACTCCTTCCTCATATGGCAAGAAAAGTCTATTTCTATAAGAAAGAGTTTGCAGGGTCAAGGCTTACAGTTGTAATAGAATACTAAGGCAGAACTAAATAACAAAGAATAAAGTGAAAAACACCAGTAAATTAAAATATAGCTGGAATGCACTCAATTAGCTAAATTACTATTGATATCTGTCATTATAAAGTACCCAGGGCTGTATAATTTTGTTCTAATCCCCTAAATGCGCAACTAAGCAAGTGAGAGAACATATATTCCTACAACCCCCAGTGGAGACATTGAGATTATGCATGCTCTCACTAATTTAAAGAGGGACTTTCACACTGGGATACATTTTAAAAAGAGAACATTTAAATAAAAAGCAATTTGGTCTGCCTGTAATTGTATTCCCCTTGCTGTTATTGCTAATTATTGAAGATATTTGTGCTCAAATGGGTGAACTCCTTTTTTTCTTTTTAATTTTAAACAGCTCGGTTTCTACTTCCACTCAATCCTGCTGAAATCACAGGGTCAGGGTCTTTCTTTCATATTCCAGTTAACCAGTGTCAGTCAAGAGGCAAAGTCAGCATGCTGAAATGGAGTCATACAGATGCTTGGCTAAAATCTGAAGCCAGTCAAGAGCCAGCTGTACCCAAACTAGAAATAAGTTTAAAAAAAAAATAAAAATTGAGCAGTAAGGGTGGTGAGTTCTTGGAACAAATTCCTCAAATCATTAGCAGATTCTTTTTCTTTCTGTATGCCCACCCCCTCCTCCCCCAAAGACTGGATGCTTTTCTGGATCTCAGTCTTTTAAATAAAACTACATATCAGCCACATAAATGCTATTAGGCTCAATGGAGAGGTGATTGTCGTTATTTGTAATGTATAGGAAGCTGATTACCTGTTGGCCTTTTCTGGCCTTAGATACAGGCTACTATAAACTTTGATCTTACTCTAGTGGAAATGAGAGGTGAGAAGTGCAGTAAAGATGATTATACTTAAAAAGATTGATCCTTACTTCATTCTATGATTCCAGTCGAATATAAAATACCATCTCTCATTTCTATATAGAGCAGAATAACAGAAGGAAAACCTTGCAATGAGTTTAGTCCCACGATAAGTGTGTTTGTTAACATTCTCATCCAAACCATGGACAGGCTTTAGCTACTCACTGTATATAATGTAGAGGTGTGAATTTTGAGCACAGTGGACTACTGGTGACACCTCAGCACTACAAGAAAAAATTCTGTGCTTGGGGTACGTCATGCAGCTATCAATAAAGACGTCTTTGCTCAAGCTTTTAGGTCAAGCAAAGCCCCAGCTGTGGGACAGTGTGGGATACTCAAAGTTGACGACGCCAATGTTACTAGGCTATCCCTGTCCCTTGGCTTGTATTGGTCCAGTGACAGAGGACTTTATAATTCTTTGATGGTGAATTACTCACAGAGTCCCCTTATTATTATTCTGAAACATGGTATGGATCTTATATTTTTTCCAGCCATATGAGGGTTTTCAAATGTGGTTAATAGGATCAGAGAGCCTGGCTGTCCTCCAAATTAATATATCTGAAGGCTGAATTTCAGAACGCATATTTTGAATAAAATGTCCCAATATTTCCTACCTGAATTACCAGATATAGCAATATGCTAGCAGGCTTTTAAAGACACACTCTGCTTTGCAGGCAATTACAATGTCCTTTAATAAATTTTATTGTTTATCCTGATACGCTCCACATCTTAACACTTTTTCAACACATTTTTGCTAACAATAATAATTTAGTAAATCACCTTGTTTAAGTAAGGATACTTCATCTGGCTTTAGTTTTCTGCTACATTAGCCTTAAATCCGGCCATTAGATTATTTCTTAATACTGCAGCTATTTTATACTTCTGGTTATATGGCTTAGCAATTACATGAACAAGGTAAAGAAACAAATAATGAAATAAAATCTGCTGTGGTAGATTTGAAACAGTCTGAAAAAGTTGTTTTTAGTATAAGTCAAGAGTAAACCATAGAATTCCTTGATATGATAGCATGCTCAGACTAGATATGCTAGAGATATACTTAGACCATCACTTCCTGCCACTGGGGGTGACTGGGAAGGAGCAGCTAGTATTTGCGCTAAACTCATGTAGCCTCCAAGACAGAGTAATTGCATCCAAACTGCCTACTGGGAATGGTCCATCCTAGCTTGTGCGTAACTCCCAAATTGTGCCTGGGAATTATTTGAAAGAGCTCTAATTTGTACAAGCCAAAACTGTGCTAGGGACTGTTACAACAGTTTAACAGATGATCTAGTTCCAGTTTTGGGAATATTTCTTGGCTCTCTTTAGGTTCGTACTACTGGCATAGCCTACAGGTGCTAAAAGCATAAATAGTTCAAAGAATGATTCAACAAATACTAAGAAAAGAAGATCTATTAAATACAAATATAAACACAAGGTAAGGATTACATATTATCTACAAAACGAGAAGGAAGTCTCTTTAAGTGACAAATGGTTGACAGCTTCTTAGAATAGTATCGCTAAATGCTTACTTTGGTTTTAACATTTGTCACTGGGGATTCTACTCCAAGATCAGAGTATTAGGGTGCACTAGGAAAAGTAAATACTTGATTTAATGGTCAACAAATTCAGGGGCAGATGCTAAAAGTTTTTGGACTGAAGGTGGTTCCATGAAAGTGGACTTTCCCTAAATCAGGGTGTATGTCAGGTAACAGCAACATGGGTTTTAACTTTGAAAAAAGCAGTCTATCTTAGGTTCCTGGGAAGAAATTTGTCTTCTTACTGATTCATTCCATCCAGCCCATAATATTGTGGACCCAGGCAGATGTTGCAATGTATTACAGGAAAACGAATTGTACTTATGCCATAGGAACAGAGGAGGACACAAGACATCGTAGGTGGTGTATGAGAGGGGATTAAAGGTTCATGGCAAATCTATGCCTGAAGCTCTAGAAAAGCAATTATAGAGGTGAGCTGATCACTTTCCATTACAGATGACCTGCTATAGTACATAACCCTGCCACTCTAATACTTTAAGAAGCAGGTGTATGGAAAATATGAGATAACAAGAATATCTGGTGACTAAAGATGTTTAAAAAACCCCAAGATTTAAAAAATACTGACATTTTCCACTCGTTTCTTTGAAAACTTAACAACTTTGCAAAGTGCACTCTCTCTCTGTATACACACATACACATACATGCTTCAACATAAATGTGTATATATGTACGTGTATAGATCATGTGCTGGTTTTGGCTGAGAGAATTTTCTTCAGTCTCGTATGGCTATTATGGGGCTGTGTTTTGGATTTGTTCCTAAGACATTGTTGATAACACAAGGATGTTTAAGCTATGTCTGAGCAATGCTCACACAGAGCCAAGGCCTTTTCTGCTTCTCACACCACCTCACCTGTGAGTAGGATGGGTGGGCACAAGAAGGGGACAATAGACGGGATAGCTGACCCCAACTGACCAATGGGATATCCCATACTGTATGACATTGTGCTAAGCATATAAAGCTGGGGGAAGAGGAGAGGGAGGAGAGGGAGGGACGTTTGAGTGATGGCCATTATCTTCCCAAATACCCATCACGTGTGATGGAGCCTTGCTTTCCCAGAGATGGCTGAACACCTGCCTGCCCATGAGAAGTGGTGAATGAATTCTCTAGTTTGCTTTGCTTGCGTGCATGGCTTTTGCTTTACCTATCAATCTGTCTTTATCTCAACAGAGGAGTTTTCTAACTTTCTCTCATCTGATTCTCTCCCCCACCGCACTGGGGGCAGTGAGGGAGAGGCTGCGTGGGGCTTAGCTGCCAGCCGGAGCAAAACCATTGCAGCTGCCTGTCTGTCTCTATATATAAAACGTGCAGTCAAAAGCAATCCAGCTAATTGATATCATATAACATTATGTCATAGAAGGATGGGATATTGTGCCTCCTTCAGAACTGCAAAGACAACTCCAGATAGCATTCTTAAAAAGAACAGGTAACCTCCATGTCTTTTAGGTAAATATGACATTTTTTAGATATTTTTTTTTTCTTTCAGATAGAATGCAGTTTATTTTCATACTGACGTTCTCTTCTTTGTTTAGCCATTTTATATTCTGATCAAAGAAAGTATCCTTGTTTAGCAGCCATGAAGACGTATATTTTTGTGTCAAAAAGACATTGCATGTAACAAAAGGAATTGAAACTGCAGACCAGTGCATGTCACAGGCCTGATTCCCCTCTGCCACTGCTGTTACACTCCCAAACTTGTTACGGCTGCACCAGCCTAAAATCTGTGCTCTTCTGATCAGAACTAATCTCTCAAAAAAAACTCTGTCACTTTATAAATTACTGTAATTTCAGTGGCATCCTTGTTAGCTTCCTTGATAAACAGTCAATGTATTTACTAGTGATACAATGGACAGAAGCAGTAACGCTCCGAAGAAGCAGAATTTTCAAGTGAAGAGGTTTTGCAAATTCCACAGTTATACCCTGTGTTATATCCTATATGTTCTGTACCACATGGAATTTAAATTTGCCATTCCAGTTGTATCTCCCTTTTCAACAATGACTGAAAATCGTGCCTGTGTTTGTCTTTTAAATTGACAGGTATGAACAGATAATACGTTTTTGTGCTGGGACTGACAGGTATGACTAACCAACTGGAAGGGAAAAAAAAATCTCCATTGCTTTTAGACTGATCAATATTAGTCTTCACCTCAATTGGGTGATCTTGGGTGTCGCAAGAACGTATCCTATTAAATCTAAGATAGCACCATTACAATCAACTAAAACTCAAGATCTGCAGAACACTTGAAAGCATAATTTCCAAATATCTTTCTTTTCTTTAATTGAGGTTTGTTCAGCTGACAGACGAATGCGCCCTCAGCTGAATTTGAATAGAAAGTCTGCAATAATCAGTGACTCTGCTTGAAAGAAAAAAACATGTAGGCTGTCTCTGTGCATGCTTATGTCCAGGAATGTCTCAAACAGACCTGACTTCTACTTTTCCTAATTAAAAGTGGTAATAACTGTTTTATTGGATCTAAATTACACTTTTATTTGACAAATTTAATTTAAAGTTTGACCTATCAACTTAATGACATTTCGAGGCTGGGCACAACTATACATAAATTAGAAGAGAGTGAGATGCTTTGCAATAAAGAGGTAAAGCAAAAAAAAAAAAAACCCCAACCCAACAAAACAAAACCCAACCAACCAAACAACACCCCCCAAAAAACCAAAATACAAATGAAGGATAAAACCACTTTAAAATATTGTAGCTAATGAGGTTTGCAGTTTGGAATGGAATGAAAGCTAACTCTGCAGAATATTGCTTACCAGGCTAATGGCTAAATTCGAATATATGGAACTTTGAAGCTTCTGATAAGTGTGATTTGATTTCTGTAATATAAATGCAGGAAGTTTTAAAATTGAATTTGCAAATAAAGAATGAAAAGCTCCCCTTAGTTTTTTTGAATTTTAGAAAGAAGGCTATCTCCCTTGTGCTTTTCACCAGTTATTCTTTAAACAGACATTTGAGCACCTTTGTCCAATTGTTCATATGAGGGAGCTACTGAGATAGTACTACAAACAATGGATATTTGAAGTGACACCTAAGAACCTGATGTGTCATCCCATGAGGGACAGAGATACTTTGTAGGGAGTGGTATCCATCACACCTTCTCAGAAGAGGAGAAGGCCATCATCTGCCTTTAAGAGTTAAATCTATGATAGGGATTCTGCTTTAAATCGTGGTTTGATCCTAGCTGGCAACTAAGTACCAAACAGCTTCTTGCTCATTCCTACCAGTGGGATGGTGGAGAGAGTAAGAAGGGTAAATTGACTTGAGAAAGGTGGTTTAATAAGTAGAACATAAGCTGCACATGCAAGCAAAACCAAAGGAGGCATCCATTCACCACTTCACATGGGCAGGCAAGTGTTCAGCCATCTCCAGGAAAGCAGGGCTCCATCATGCCTACCAGTTGCTTGGAAACACAAAGGCCATCACTCTGAACATCCCCCTCTTACTACTTCTTCCCTAGCTTTATATGCTGAGCATGATGTCATACAGTATGGGATATCCCCTTGGTCAGTTGAGGTCAGTTCTCCTGGCTGTTCCTTTTGCAGCTTCTTGTGCACCCCCACCATACTCACTAGTGGAGTGGTGTGAGGAGCAGAAAAGGCCTTGGCTCTGTGTGAGCACTGCTCAGCAGTAACGCAAACACCCTTGTGTTATCAGCACTGTTTTCAGCACCAGTCTAAAACACAGCCCCATACTAGCTACTCTGAAGAAAATTAACTCTATCCCTGTCAAAAGCAGCACAGCTTACTAGAATAAAAATATTTCTCATCCAGAGATGAAATGAGACATGAGATGTTAACAAATGGAGAAATTGTTTTGAAAATTTATGTTGCAGCTATGTCAAAGTCCTAGGCTGGTTTTTTTCAGGAACTGCAGAATCATTGGAAGTAGTCATGAAAACATTTCAATATATTATTTTTTTTTTAATAGTTTTGAGAAAAAAAATGCTGAAATTGCTCTTAAAGTGACACTTCAATATATTTTTTAAGTTTGGAGGAAAAATTATTTTCTTCAACTTCTTTTGAAAAATATAGCCTCCTGTAACAGTAAAAATGCAGGTAATTAGAAATTATCTAAATTTTTTTTTTTAATACTTCAGCTGAAATTTTTGTGTCATTGAATTCAGTTTGTTAAAAGATTATTTTATTTTATTGAAATGGGAAGAGAGATGTTTACAATTTTAAATCACTGAAGTGTGACAGCCAATGTCAAACTGTAAGTCTAGGTTGACATGATAGTAAGCAATCATATTGCTGTGTTTCAGCAAGTAAACTTTTGTTGGAAGAGCTGTGGCCTCTGGCTGTGCATGTACTGTCACTCCTTTTATTTGGAATGATTCCAACAAGCATATTGTGCATTCCCCTTACCATAAAGAATGGGACTGTGGTTGTTTAAGAATGCAATTCTTAAAAAGGTACCTTTGGAAGTAGAGAGATATATGTTAAGGACCACTGGAAGAGAGCATCAGTTTTTATTTTTCCAGAAGTGATATTTCCAGCTGCACATGGATACAGAGACAACAATCTCTGAAGATTTTCCGACATTCACAGAACAGCTGAGGATGGAAGGCATCTCTGGAAACCATTTAGTCCAGTCCTCCAGCTCAGGTAGGGTAACCTACAACAGGCTGCTCAGAACCATTTCCAGTAAGATTTGCAATGTCTCCAAGGAGACTTCTCAACCTCTCTGTACCAGTGCTCAGTCACCCTCACAGGAAAAGAGTGTTTCCTTGTGTTGGAATCGAATGTGTTTCAGTTTGTGCTCATTGCCTCTTGTGCTGAAGCAAAGGCCTTCTGGTGGTCTTTTGTTGTACAGTAGTAACATTTTGATGCAATATCTCCAGGGAAGAATGAACTTTCTATAGTTTCTGTCAATGGCTACGTTTACCGTATTTTTCTGGTAGGTTGAAACTATATAGTCACCAAGGCTAACTGAGGGAAAATAATCTGGAAAGTATTTGTTAACAGTCGAGAGAAAAGTTTCATATCACCTAATCATTATCTTAAACATTGAGCCTTTGTGGGAAGGATCAATAATTTAAAATAAGAGCTAGAATTGTATTCCTGCTATAATCTGGTAGCAGTAATTAAGTTATTTAGAAAACAAAATAGGAACATGGAGCTCTGCAACGATTGTGACCTCTTACAGGACTTGAGGGTAATTTCTCCTTCAGTAAGGATGTGTGTTCTCAGACAATTCTATAAAATTAATAAAGGATGAAAAAAGAAAATAGATGGCGTATTTATGATGTATTTATGGTGTGCATTGTGCAACTTATCTATTTGATCTGAATTTTGGAAAATATTTTTTCTAGTACTCTCTTTAGCCTGGGATGCGCACAAACCCACAGGTTCCCATTCAATGAATATACAAGGAATAATTGCCCAGAAGAAGAAGAGATGCTTATTTTCTTCTCTGGAACCAGAGAATCATGAAATGGTTTGGATTGGAAGGGACCTTAAAGATCATATAGTTCCAACCCACCCTGCCATGGGCAGGGACAAAAAGCCCCATCCAACTTGGACTTGAACACTGCCAGGGAGGGGGCAGACACAGCTTCTCTGGGAAACCTGTGCCTGGGCCTCACTGTCATCATACTGAAGTGTATCTTCCTAATACCTAATCTAAATTTACCATCCTTCATCTTAAGTCCATTACAACTCATTCTATCACTACACTCCCTGTGAAACAGTCCCTCTCCAACTTTCCTGTAGGCCCCTTCAGGTACCACAAAGGCTGCTCTAAGGTCTCCTTGGATCCTTCCCTTTTCCAGGCTGAACAAGCCCAAATCTGTCAGCCTGTTTTCATAGGAGAGGTGCTCCACCCTTTTGATCATCTTTGTGGCCTTTCTCTGGATTGGGTCCAACAGCTCCGTGTCTTTCTTGTACTGGAGACACCATAGATGGATGCGCTGCTCCAGGTGGGGTCTCATGAGAGTGAAATAGAGGGAGAGAATCACCTCCCTTAACCTGCTGGTCATGCTGCTTTTGATGCAGCCCAGGATACTGTTAGTTTTCTGTATATCAAGCACCCATTTCCAGCTCATATTGAATTTCCACTAGCACATCCAGGTCATTCTCCTCAGGGCTGCTTTTAGCCCTTTCTCTGCTCAGCTTGTAGTTGTGCTTGGGAATGCCCTGACCTATGTGTAATGGGTCCCTTGAACATCATGCACTTAACATGGGCCCGTCTCTCAAGCCTGTCAAGGTTCCACTGGATAGCACCCCTTTCCTTCAAAGTGTTTACCACACTACACAGCTTGGTGTTGTCATCAAATCTGCTGAGGGAGTACTGAATCCCACTGTCCATTTCTCTGACAAAGATGTTATACTGACCCCTGAGTATGCCACTTGTCACTGGTCTCTACTTGGACATCAGGCCATTGACTGCAACTCATTGAGCAGGCAATCCATTATTTATCAAGTAGTCCATCTGTCAAATCCATGTCTTTCCAATTTAGAGGCAAGGATGTTGTGTGGGACACTGTCAAATGCTTTGCAAAAGTCCAGGTAGATGATATCAGTTACTCTTCCCTTATCCATCAATACTGTAACCCCATCATAGAATACCATCAGACTTGTTAGTCATGATTTATCCTTAGTGCAGTGGTGTTGGTTCTCACCAATCACATACTTGTTTTCCATGTCCCTGAGCACAGTTTCCAGAAGGATCTGATCCATGATCTTGCCAGGCACAGATGTGAGACTGACTAGTCTACAGTACCCCAGGTCTTTTTTTTTTCAATTTAAAAAATGAGGGTTATGCTTCCCCTTTTCCAGCCAGTTGGAACTTCACTAGACTGCCATAGCTTCTCAAATACGATGGAGAGTGGTTTAGCAATGTCATCCACCTGTTCCCTCTGTATCCATGGATGCAACTCATCAGGTCCCATGGACTTGTGCATCTCATATTTCTTTCTTCTTAATATTATCACACATTTAACTCCTGTGAACCAGCTGAGCTTATCTGGAGTGTACAGCTGTAAACTTTAGGATCAGTGATTATTTCTATGAACAAAATACTAACAATTGCAATGAATCATGAGTGTGGCATCCTCACACATTGACTGAAATAACTCACCCATGAGTTCTGTTTTTTTCTGTCTTGAACATGTACCTCATGGAAACATAATCCATTTCAAGTTCTCTAGGCTTGTTTCACAGCTTTGTTTCCAAGGCTTTGCCATCTAAATCCCCCTTTAATAACAACAGCATGTACCAGCCATGTTGGGTTGACTGAGGGGGAAACATAATGAGACATTTAAGAAGTTGTTGTTGTTGTTAGTAGTATTATTATTATTTAAAACATCATTAGAAGCATTTAAAAGACATCTGAGGGGTGTGAATAAAAGAAAGGTGACTTCACAAGAGAAACAGGATAGGTAAGAGGAAGGGAAGTATAATTGATTAGATTTGTAGTTAGTAATGTGTTGCCACTTCTTATTATAGCTCCCTTTATGCAAGGTCCAGTTGTCTCACAGTCTTTTCCCTTGTGAAAAAATAAATATTCTTCCCTTTATTTTATAATGGACAACTAAAGCACAAAACCTCTGTGTGTATATATCAGTATATATATACACACATATATATATACACACACACTATTGACATGAACATCCCCTAACTTGGGCTTGAAGAACAATGTGATGGTTGCTGGGATTTTCTGAAGTGAAAGTCTATGGGGAGTAGGCTGCTGGCCAGAATAGAAGGTGAAAAAAAACCCACCAGGGAGGTATGTTTTCTTGTTTAAAGCATTCTCTCTTCACCTAGATTCCTGGGTTCCTTTCCAAGAAATGTAAAATTTTAACTACTTCTGAAAAGCAATTAAAAATGATTTAGGACTTCTAAAATAGGAGGCCAGTGCCTACATCACTAATGTGGATTGATTCAAATGTCTTCCAAATCAATGAAAAAACACTTTCCTTACACCAGAAGAAATTCACCAGTTGAAATGCCACTAGCTTTTTGATGCTTCTGAAATCATTGGTGCATAAGTATTTGTTTATTACATGTATTTCAGTGGGTGACTGTTTTGTTTTATTTCTTGTTTTCTTTTACAAGGTTTCCAAAAGAACACAAAACAAAACAAAGAAACCCAAACAAACCCCTGGTAATGCATGGAAAAATACACATTTTCCTCATATTTTCTGGCCTGAAGAAATTATAAATTATGACTAATGTGAAATGTGTGCATTAGTGGGGCTTCACCACTATTACCCATGGTATTTGAAGATTTCTTCAGATTTTTTCAGATTTCTGCTGTAGTCTTTTGACCATCTTTTATGAAGGTATAAGAAATCAGGTAATTGCTTGTATATTAGAATTAATTTAGCCACGGCTGCAATAAACCAATAAATGAGCATGTACAAACATCACCAAATGATTTTACAGTGCTAGCATATGAGATCATTTCCTCCTATACATAATAAGCAAGCCCTAAGAGTAGAATGTTTGAACACACCAGTAAATCAGGAAACAGGGAAGTTTTACCATAGGAAGAGTATCAGTATGAAGTGGAATTTATATTACTGCCCATTACATGAGCAGGAATCCCAGCTACCAAGCTGAGGAAGAGATTGAAAATAAAATGAAATGTAATAAAGATATCTTTTTTTTTTCCCAGAAAGCTTTAAAGACAAGAAAATGGAAACTAAATATGTATGTCTGTCTCGTTCTTTATATCCTTCTTGTTGATACGTTTGCATGTGTAGATAAAAAAGAGACAGGAAGAAAAAGAAAGAGATAGGGTGGATAATATCACACTTTCGTTAGTATACTTTGAAAAAGGGCAAAGCTGGGTTTTGGTAGAAGCAAATACTTTTGCTTCCTCTTCCCATATGTGGTCTTTGGCAATAGTTGCAGTATCTTGGAAACACAGCTTGTACTTTTGTGTGTCTGGAATCAGACCAAAATTAATCGAAACTACAACGAGGGTGACAGACTGAAATGATAGGTCTTTACAGGGGATCTATTCTGTTTCAGTGTGCTCTGTTAAGTGAGAAGAATCCCTTGCAGACTCTATAACCTGTGGGTTTGCAGTAAGTATCCAGTGGATCAGCCTTTCCTAGGTTATTGATACATCCCGTTTGTAAGCACCTTCTGCTATTAAGGCTGGTCCATTGGAAAGAGGCACCTCACTCCATTCCTGACCTACCAAGGAGGCAAATCCTATTTCTCTACGCATGTATGTGTGTAGATATTCCTATTAATTACATACCTGATTGTGTTTGTATCCTGGGAATTAATTTTGACCTTTTTCTTTTTGTTGTTGGTTTCTTTATAAGTCCACAATCCAACCTGATTTCTACAGAATTTGTGACTGGATTTACCATACGTGTGAGTATGTGTGTGTGTGAGCGCCCGTGCATATGTACATACACCTTTTAGGTGTTTAATGGTGCTAACAGGTACATAGTAGGACTGATTAGATCAATGTGCATTAGATTCCAGTAGAAACAATGTTTCCTATTTACATTCTAAAGGGCTTTGTAGTATCTGTCCTGCAGACCCTTGCAGTAATTCATTCAGCCATGTCTTCTTTGTTCCTTCTTTCACCATAGCAGCAATATGTAAATTCCTACTGTGATGAAATAATTGCTTTGAAGATGCCAATGGAGTCTTTCAACCATAGAGAGATTTGGTCAGTGGCAATTTCATCTCTCCATTGTTAGGTATGGCCTTACCATTGCCATTCTGCTGCAGGATGGGACAGATGGCTTGCTGTTTCTTCTCATCTGCTCCTCCTTTAAGAACACTAAGCCAAGAACAGATATTCATGCTGTTAGTAAAGAAGTATGTGACCATGAAGCATATGACTTGCTTCACCTGCTGCCAATGCTTTGCCTAATGCAGCCCAGGATACCATAACCTATTCTTCATCCTCCAGCAGTTCTAAACATCTTTCTTTATGGTTTCATTCTTTCCCTTATCATCTAGGATCTCATACAAAACATCAGAAAATTGTTGAATCAACAGTTACTTCAGCAGACAGAAAAACCTGGGTTAACAGAATTTATTGATTACCAAGAAGTAGTATTTACAGTGAGATGGAGAGGTAAGCCCACGTAAGTACTGTCATCCTTTCCTAGGTTTTGTTGTGAAGAGTGCTACTGTGAGTGAAGAAGTAAGTAAATATAGGTTTTTAGTAATTTTTTGAGTTTTTTACTGAGTCTTGTACAATGGAGAACCTTGTTTGGATCGTAAAAGTGAAGGAAACTGGTTATAAAAAGACATATATATATAAATCCAATGACAGGTTGCAAAAGATCCTAATGTCTGTCTAAAATAAACAGACAAGGTATTGAAAACTGCAGAATTTCTTACTAGTGGGAAAGTGTTCACAAGACCTTGCTTAAGGCAGTATATGTACCTAATGCATGGCTTTCACTTATAAAAGGGTCACAACTTTTCATGTGGTAGCATTTCAGGACTTGGTGGAAGTCACACCTGAGAAGTCACACTTGAAAAATCAGCCAGAAATCTACATTTTCTTTGGGCTAAATCTTTTTGCAGGATTTCACATGAAGGAATTTTTAAGATAGGATTTTTTTTCCTCTGCAGAACACATTGGCAGACTAAGTAGGATTTATGAGTTACAGAATCACAGTATTACAGAACAGTTTAGGTTGGAAAGGACCTCCAGAGTTTTTCTAGAGTCTCTCCTGAATCAAAGAAGGTTCAACTAGACTTGGTTTATCAGGGAATTTTTTGGTTTTCCTTTTGGTTTTTTTTTAATCTGAGGAAAGAGCTCCTACAACCAGACTCTCTGGGTAGCTTGTACCAGCATTTGATCATCTTCCCAGTGATATTTTTTTCCCCACTTACATCTACTTCTTGAGTTTCAACTGATCAAAATGTATAGATTGGTGTGTGTACAGAATATGTAATTCTTCTTTTGTCTAC
Organism: Zapornia atra; assembly: GCA_013400835.1. Taxonomy (NCBI): domain Eukaryota; kingdom Metazoa; phylum Chordata; class Aves; order Gruiformes; family Rallidae; genus Zapornia; species Zapornia atra. The sequence goes on from VZTU01000859.1 coordinate 96,553, forward strand.
ACTCAAACAACAGCTAAATGTTAGCTACCACAGCAAAAGAGCCATCACAACAAAATGGTAGTTTCATACCTTTCATAAGGTCTAAAACCTATGAATAATTGCTTTTAAAAAATGCCAGCTGAAATTCCATGAATATATCTTCCTACATTAAGATTGGGGGGTCAATATTCAGGTGATGCATTTGACCTTCATTGTGGGAAAGTATGTGCAATTAAAAAGTTTCTTTCACAAACTTGAAAGTTATTTTCCCCTGAAGTTGAGCTAATTTAGAATTGGTGGAAATGAAGTGAAACTTATCACAAATTGAGATTAGTGTGAGTGTTCATGTTGTCTTCGTTGGTGGTCTCCTTTTTAAATAGCTGACACATAAAGACTGACTACACCTAAAAATTAAACAGATGTGTGATGATATTAAAAACATTTAAAAATATTCTCTTCAGAATACCTACTGAAAGTTGAAGGTGGCTCCTAAAGGTGCTCTTCAATCCCCTAGGGTAAAAAAAAAACCCAGACACATACATGAATGTTAGTTATTGTAACATAACAGAGGAAGCATCTTGTAATGTCACCGTGGTATGTGAAATGCTCTGTGATAAGTATACAGTGAAGCTACACTGATAGACTTGCATGTATTCCGGATTTATTTTTCAGGTTAAATAATTTGACTATTTGCTATAGAGTCAGTACAGCTATAAGTATGGTTTCCTGTGTTTGCTGTGTTTTACTTCAGAAGGCCCTTCCAACCCAATCCATTCTATGATTCTATGAAACTCAAATCTACCCAAATCAATTTATGTAAACCAATATTCTTTAAATAGGTTTTCAGAAGTCCTAAAAAGACTTTTGCAACATGATGAAATTACCTTGTGTGTACGATGTCTCTAAACAGCTTGCTTACCACCTCCACAGAGTCTCTACCTCAGTTAGAAATGCCTGACAGTCCCTTTTTAGATTCATGAGAGTTTATTAAAGCTTGCTTCGAGTTACTTCTAGCGAAAATGTCAGTGGTTAGTATATAACTATGTTAGGATAACTTATAGCAAGCTTGAAGCAATTTATGGCTTCTGTGTGAGGGGGTGATATAGAATCTTATTATGTAAATTGTTAAACCATATTTCACTAGAAAGTTTTTTGCTCCTTCTATGACCAACAGTCTGAGCTAGACAAAGTAGCACACCCCTTCCTGACACACTTGAACGTGACGATCATATTGAAGATTCAGTTATTTCAGTGTGCTCTTTTAATTTCCACAAAGTGAAGTATTAAATCCAAGATGTGCAACGTGTAGAGAAAGAA